>WBNM01009917.1:0-30810 GCA_013399055.1 Ramphastos sulfuratus | reverse complement strand
TGGACCCGCTCCAACAGTTCCATGTCCTTCCTGTGCTGGGGGCTCCAGAACTGTACACAGTACTCCAGTTGGGGTCTGATGAGAGCAGAGCAAAGGGGCAGAATCCCCTCCCTTGCCCTGCTGCCCACACTGCTCATGCTGCAGCCCAGCACTTGGTTGCTGTCTGGGCTGCGCACGCGCACTGCAGGCTCATGTTGAGCTTTTCATCAACCCAGACCTCCAGGTCCTTTTCCTCAGGGCTGCCTTTATGACTGGTCTTCTCTTTTCATAGTTAGTAATCAAGTTTTGGCCTACCAGTTGTTAAACCTCTACTCTATGCTCTTAAGATTTTATCATATTGGGAAAAACAAACAAACAAAAACAAAAAAAAACAAGCAAAATAATTCATTTCAATTGTTGTGTGAAATGTGGGACTCATACATGGGACGAAAATCTCAAGATGCATCAGTTTCTAGTTTTTGTGTGTAAGTTTGTTTTGAATTAGCTATTAGCTTCTCTTTAACTCTGTATTTTTTTCCCAGGAAGTACCAGTACACGAAACAGCAGTCAGAAGGGAAGCAGTGTGTTAAGCATCAAGCAAAAATCCAGAAAAGAGCTTCTTATGGAAAAGTTTCGAGAACAAATGATCAAAGCCAAAGCCTTTACAATTAAAAAGTGAGCAATGCAAGGAGTTGTCTTGATCTGGGGCAGGGGGTGCCAAGCAGCCAAACAGCATTTGAAAGACAGCAGGATACTACATCTGTTAATTCAAGGGGCTGGATAGTTACGTATACAGTTCGTTGTATGCAGATGCTTTCACTCTGAGTCCCACCAGCTGAACATCAGACAAACAAGTAGATGTTCAAATAGCATCTGCCTGATAAAAAAAGCTCAATGTCCTGTGTGGATGTGGTTGGCTGTGTGTATTTCCACTGAACAAAGGCTAATATGGTGGTTTAGGAGCAATCAGAACAAGGTACTGGTGTCTGTGAAGCCCTGTGAAGGCTCAGAGTATCTACTCTGAGATATTCTTAGATATCTATTTAGAAGATATCTATTTAGATATCTATTTAGAAGATATCTATTTAGATATCTACTTAGAAGATATTTATTTAGATATCTATTTAGATATCTATTAGATATTTAGATATCTATTTGATATCTATTTAGGTATCTCTTTAGAAATCTATTTAGAGGATATTCTTAGATATCTTTATAAACATAAATCCTATCACACTCAGCCACTCTTTCTTCAGTGCAAGCTCCAGTATTGTGGAATGACACTGTGTTCTGTGCTGTTTCAGGACTCTCCAGGTGTATGTGCCCATCAGACAGTTCTTCTACAACCTTATCCATCCAGACTACAGTGCAGTGACTGATGTTTATGTGCTGATGTTCCTCGCAGACACAGTGGACTTCATCATCATTGTGTTTGGATTTTGGGCTTTTGGGGTACGTCACAGAGGCATCTCTCTAAATCCTCAGTTGGATTTACATGCTGTAGATGCTAAATATCTTGTGACTGTCCTCCTTCCTCCACCACTCTGCTGTATTTTCTTTTTCAGAAACACTCTGCAGCAGCAGATATCACCTCTTCGTTGTCAGAGGACCAGGTCCCAGAGGCATTTTTGGTGATGGTGCTCATTCAGTTTGGGACCATGGTGGTAGACAGAGCCCTGTACCTCAAAAAGACTGTCATGGGAAAGGTCATCTTCCAGGTCATCCTAGTTTTTGGAATACATTTCTGGATGTTCTTCATCTTGCCTGGAGTGACAGAAAGGTAATAATCCTTACAATTACACGATACGGGTAGAAGACTGATGCTCTACCACTTTGTGAGAGTACTTTACTACTTTGTTGAATACTGTGTTCAGTTTTGGGCTTCCCAGTTCAAGAGGGACAGGAATCTGCTGGAGAAGGTCCAGTGGAGGGCTACAAGGATGATTAGGGGACTGGAAAACTGCCTTATGGGGAGAGGCTGAGGGACCTGGAGCTTTTTAGTCTGGAAGAGAGAAGACTGAGAGGGGATTTAATCAATGTTTATAAATACCTGAGGGCTTGGGGTCAGGAGGTGGGGAAAGGCTCTGCTCACTTGCTCCCTGTGATAGGATAAGGAGCAACGGACGTAAGCTGCAGCACAGGAGGTTCCACCTCAACACAAGAGGGAGCTTCTTTACTGTAAGGCTCACAGAGCACTGGAACAGGCTGCCCAGAGAGGTTGTGGAGTCTCCTCTGGAGACTTTCAAGGCCTGTTTGGATGCATTCCTGTGTGACCTGAGCTAAACTGTATGGTTCTGCTCTGGCAGGGGAGTTGGACTCAATGATCCCTTTGAGTCCCTTTCAACCCTTGACGTCCTCTGAGCCTGTGACCCTGTGTTTTTATTTGAGATGGTTCTAACTAAGCTGTGGAATCATGAGCAAGTTCTTCTTGGTCTCATTTCTAAGCAGAAATGTTGGAGTGCCTTTCCACAGCAATAACTGTGGCCAACATAACTTTGAGGAAGGATTAATTATATATGTACAGAAGTATTCTCAACTTGGGCCAGAATGCAAGCAGGTAATAGAGAACTTGTCTGTAACAGAGTGATTAGAGCCTTCAGCTGGGACAATGTTGGCTTCTGATTGGGTTCCCCATTCCCAAGACTTCTACAAACTGATTTAGAAGAATGACTAAAAAATGTCTCCTTCAGAGTAACATAATTTAGCACTTCCCTGGAATGTGTGAACTGGGGATTTATATCTCCTTAGACTGAGGAATGTCTAAAACCTGTGCCTCTTCTAAAGAGCAAAAGTTCTTCTCCCCTGCTCCTGCCACGTGGCTCAAGAGCTGATGTGGAGGTGCTCACCAAAACAGACAAATGGTGTTAAGACTGAAAGGTCTCATTTCCTCTCAAACCCAGAAGTTTTATTTTTCATAAGGGCAGCAGGAATTGCACCCAAATTTGAACTAAAAATGCATTTTTCATGTGGATTGTGCATCTGCTGCACATTGAGAATTGATATGAAACATTTGGCTTGATTTGGTCACTTGAGAGGGAATTGACTTTTTCTGGGCTTTGATGATGTTTGGTGACCTCAAATCTACATTTGAACCCTCCTGTATTCCTTCTGAGTCAGGCTGAGTCTTAGAAGCCCCTGAAAATGTTTTAATGACAATACCTTTGCAGGATGTAATGGAAAATACTGGATCATGTCTGGCTCACAAATCCTGTCCATCATGAGGCACCTCCTGCAATTCTACCATGCTGTGGAACTGCAGTCAAAAGTGGCACATGTCCACCAAGATGGTCAGGGGATGGTGCAAGTGACATGTGAGAAGAGGTTGAGGGAAGAGAGTTACTTAAATCTGGAGAAGAGAAGCTGAAGAGCTGTCTTCAGCTATCAAGAGGGCACTGAGAAGAAGCTAAGCTCTTTTCAAATAGGACAAGAGGTCACAGGTAGGGGGAAAGGCACATTTCACTTAGATAAGAAGAAAAATATTTTCACCATGACAGTGGTTGAAAACTGGATCAGGTTTCCTAGACAGTTACGGGACCTCCATCTTCAGAGATACTCAAAACTCAACTGGACAGATCCCTTAACAATTTGATGTAATTAGATAGCCTGCAAGCAGGGAAGGGTGAAAAAAAAGATGATCTTCAGAGGTTACTCCAATTTTAATTCAGTTTGTGACCTTGGAGGTGCCCCCAGGAACACAGATAGTCATTCAAGCTGCCCGGATTGAGCCCAGGTACCAGCCCTGTGCAAAGCCAAGAGAAGCAGAGCTCACAGAGGGATGTGCCATCATGGGGACTGAGGGCAGACTGGCTTCTCTTGGGCAGCAAGGCACTGCCCCACAGCCCTCACTATTTAGGAAACCCATTCCTAGTCTCTCCCATGTGACCCTGAGGTGACAACAGATGTTGTTTATAGATTTTTTCCTATCCAATGCCTTTCAGATTCTGTTTTAGCCCTGCA
Organism: Ramphastos sulfuratus; assembly: GCA_013399055.1. NCBI lineage: Eukaryota > Metazoa > Chordata > Aves > Piciformes > Ramphastidae > Ramphastos > Ramphastos sulfuratus. The sequence continues at coordinate 26,874 of WBNM01009917.1, read as the reverse complement.
GCGGGGTCAGAAACCAACGAATTTTAATAGGATCTCAGGAAAGGGAAACTTCCAGGAGCACAAAACATTTCAAGCTAATTTAGTGGTACAGAGATACAAAGCTCATCATTTTCCTTTATCTGCCTTTTCCATTACAGGAAATTCAGCCAAAACACAGTTGCCCAGCTCTGGTATTTTGTGAAATGTGTTTATTTTGGCTTATCAGCCTATCAGATACGCTGCGGATATCCAACTCGTGTTCTTGGCAACTTCCTCACAAAAAGCTACAACTATGTCAACCTGTTCTTATTTCAAGGGTAAGTCCAGACCCTACTGCCCTCCTCCTGTCTCATGTGAAATAAAGTTCTTGTTATCACAAGGTGCTGGGGTTAGTCATGGCTTCTCTTCACAGGCTGCTGGCAGTAACCTCTGCAAGAGCACACACTGTATATGTCGAACGTCCTCTGTACTCCGCAAAAATAAATCAATTTCAGGAATGCAGATTTCAGAAAAGTCAGAATCCAGAAGCCTGACATACTGGTCAGCTACTCAGGCCCCTGTGGAAGAGACATACTTAACACTTCTAGGAAATCACCTCTGGGGACGGAGGTAGGGGCTACACACAGTGCTAGACAACAGGTGATAGAATGAGACAGTTGGGGTTTTCAGCCTGGAGAAGAGGAAGCCTCAAAGAGACCTTATAGCAGCCTTTCAGTATTTAAAGAGGCCTATAAGAAATAAGGAGAGAGATTTTTTTAGCAGGGCCTGTTATGACAGGACAGGGGATGATGGTTTTAAACAAAAAGAGGGGAGATTTAGACTAGAGAGAAGGATTTTTTTTTTTTTTTTTTTTTATCCTGAGGGTGGTGCTACACTGGCCCAGGCTGCCCAAAGAGGTGGTAGAAGCCCCATCCCTGGAAACATTCCAGCTCAGGTGGTTTGGGGCTCTGAGCAACCTGATTTAGTGAAGATGTCCCTGCTCACTGGAAGGGGGTTGAACTAGATGCCCCTTTAAGGTCCCTTCCAACCCAAAACGTTCTGTGGTTTGCTCTGCAGTCCCAAAAAGTAGTAAGGCATCAAATCCCAAAATGATCTTTGAAGCAGGTCTGCAGGCTCAACCCCAGCAAGTGAGAAGAATAAAATGAAAGACAACGCATATGAGAAATAAGAGCTATGTATCAAAACATGTTTCCTTGGTGTGTCTTTTGAGAAGTGTTGCACCTTGGAAGCTCTTCAGAGGTTAGGAATGTTAGTGCAAGTAACAGGCACAGTGTGAGAAGTGAGGTGAAGGGTACATAATCCATCCTCCACTTATGCTGTTACCATGATGTTGTGGCTAAGCCAGATGAAAAAATAGACATCTGCCACAGAAATTTGCAATAATTTCAGCCTTTCCCCAATGTTTCCAGTAGGGACTTAGAATCATAGAATGGTAAGGTTGGAAGGGACCTCAAAGCTCAACCAGTTCCAACCCCCCACCATAGGCAGGGACACCTCCCACTAGTACAGGTCACTCAAAGCCTCATCCAACCTGGCCTTGTACACCTCCAGGGATGGAGCAGCCACAACCTCCTTGGGCAAACTGTTCCAGTGTCTCACCACCCTCACTGTAAAGAACTTCTTCCTAACATCCAGTCTAAATCTCCCCTCTGCCAGTTTAAACCCATTGCCCCTTATCCTGTCATTACAAGACTTGTTGCATTCCAGTAAGAAAAGATAGAGGCCAAAGCTTTTTTTCATGTGAAATAGACTTTGTGACCTGGCTAGGTAGAAAAGTGTGGGACTGGTGAAGGGAATGATGCACTTTGAACAGTTGCTATGTGCATGTGGATTTCCTGTTAGCCCACCTTCTGCTGCTGCTTCATTCTGAGTCATAACAACCCATTCCATACGCAACCGAGGACTGCAAAGAAGCTCTGCACCACTTGGTGTAAGGAGATAAAACACAAATTCCCATCAACCTGTGAAAAGAGTGTTCCTCAACTCCATTTTGGAATTTGGAAGCATAAGGAAGTCTCTCTTGTAGCATTCCACCAATACATCAATCACAATTGCTGGGCTTGATGATGCAACAGCTTGTTTATAGCCTGACAGGGAGATCTAGAGAAACATGAGCTGTGGGAAAAGACACCACTCCCAAAACTAGCTGTGCTATGTGATTGTGTTTCTCTTTCCAAAATCTCCCATTACACTGTCTTTTGGCTTAATTCTCTCTCTTGTCATATATACACTTACTGTGCTCATTTAATGTGATCACCCCATTTGTGACCAGTTATCTGCTGTGGTCTCCCTTTAGGTTCCGCCTGGTTCCATTTTTGACAGAGCTGAGAGCAGTAATGGACTGGGTTTGGACTGATACCACTCTCAGTCTTTCCAGCTGGATCTGTGTTGAAGATATCTATGCTCATATATTCATCTTGAAGTGCTGGCGAGAGTCAGAAAAAGTAAGGAACCCAACAGGAGTGATCCAAGCCTCCTCTTCTCCATGCAGGAACAAAGAGAAACAATCTGGAGTCCCTAAATAAGTGGGAAATCCACCTTAAAGCCAGTTTGTTAGAAGATACACCTGGTGTTTATGTCCAGAGATATTCAGACTGTTGGGTGCTTTATGTTAGTTGGCAGTTGGCAGTCACTGCAAGTGCCAGAACGGCTTTTTTTTTGTGCCTGCTTTTTCCACCATTACTGTCATCTCCACTGCTAGCTTAACTGTATGCCTGAGTTTCAAGACTGGGGTTGAAGCTCCTGGTATTCAGTTTCAAGGCTGGGGTTGAAGCTCCAGGTATTCAGTTTCAAGGCTGGGGTTGAAGCTCCTGGTATTCAGTTTCAAGGCTGGGGTTGAAGCTCCTGGTATTCAGTTTCAAGGCTGGGGTTGAAGCTCCTGGTATTCAGTTTCAAGGCTGGGGTTGAAGCTCCTGGTATTCATGCTGGGCCTCTTTGTCCGTAACAGGCAAATGAGCAACCTGCAGTAGCAGGGGAACTAGGAAAAGTGAAAGTCAGGAGGAGGTAGAGCTTGTGGCTCTGCTCTTTGAGGCCCAGGGACACCTGGCTCATGTCACCAGAGAGTGAGCTCAGCTGGCTCCTTTATCTCAGGAGCATCCCTGCACATCCAGAACTGAACTAGGGGCCAGATAAACCCACCATTTGTCTGACAGAAATGTCAGCCTCTCTAAATCATTTTAAGCTTCAGCTGAAGTTAAACTTGCAAATTTCTGGATCCCTTATAACCTCTCCAAAGATTGCAACCATATGCTTGCTTGTTTTGCCAATGGTGAGAAAGAAATTGAAGCATTCTTGTAAGAGTGACCCAACCGGTCAGAAATTGGACATCTGCAACGCAACAGCTGCATTTCCAAGTGTTACTGACGTGTTTCTGCTTTTATTATAATCCTGTCTCTTAATGGCAGCTACTTTCCAAGTATGTCACTTAGATTAACTCAGAGCTGAAGTGCACACAAATCTTGTGTGTAGGCTTTTGGTTTTGTTTTTTTTTGCTGTATGGCTTCCACGTCTGCTGTGAGTGGAGAGTCACCGGAGGCTTCAGGAGGTAGAGAAGTAATAATCCACTTCGACTTTCACTGCCTGATGGCTGCACCAGACACCAAACTGGGTGGAGTGGCTGCCACACCATTCAGCCAGACTTGGACAGGCTGGGCTGGGCAGGAAGAAATGCAATGAAATTCAAACAGGACAAGTGTAGAGTCTGGCACCTGGGAAAGAAGAACCCCAGGGATCAGTATAGGTTGGGGAATGACCTGTTGGAAGGCAGTAAAGGGAAAAAGGATCTGGGGGTCCCAGTTGACGGGAGGTTGACCATGAGGCAGCAACGTGCTCTTGTGGCCAGCGAGGCCAGTCCCATGCTGGGGTGTATTAGGAGGGCTGTGGCTAGGAGGTCAAGAGAGGTTCTCCTGCCCCACTACTCTGCCCTGGTGAGGCCACATCTGGAGCGCTGTGTGCAGTTCTGGGCCCCCAGGCTCAAGGGGGACATAGGAACTGCTTGACAGAGTCCAACACAGAGCCATAAAGATGTTGAAGGGAATGGAAGATCTCTCTTATGAGGAGAGACCAAGGGAGCTGAGGCTCTTTAGTTTGGAGAAGATGAGACTGAGAGGTGACCTCATCATTGTTTATAAATATGTAAAGAGTGAGTGCCAGGACGCTGGAGCCAGGCTCTGCTGGGTGATGCCCAATGACAGGACAAGGGGCAATGGGTGGAAACTGAGGCATAGGAAGTTTCATGGAAACATGAGAAGGAATTTTTTCACTCTGAGGATGACAGAACACTGGAACAGGCTGCCCAGGGCGGTTGTAGAGTCTCCCTCTCTGGAGATATTCAAAGCCCATCTGGATGTGTTCCTGTGTGATCTGGTATAGATGATCCTGCTCTGGCAGGGGGTTGGACTGGATGAGCTTTTGAGGTCCCTTCCACCTCCTGACATTCTGTGGTTCTGTGATACTTTCACTCCCCACCTCACTGCCTTTTTTTATGCTACCACAGGATCACTCTGCATCATGCGTAGCATAGATCTGAGGTGGGAACACTTCCAGGTCTAAGCTGGAGTGTGTGTGCCAATGCCATGTAGAAAAATAACAGCCTATGGCTTTATGAATGTTGTTCAAGGGACTTTGATTCTCTCTGTCTCTCTCTCACACTGAGCAGACTGCCTAAGTACCTGGCCTGTTAGAGGCTTTCTGAGCTGTTCTGTAATATCTTTAGGAGTGCCTGAACTAATCTCAAACAAACAAATTAATGCACCCCTGGTGATCTCAATAGGCTATTTTAAGGAAAACAGTACTCTGTAGTGCAAGACAAATGACCTGATACACTGCTTTTTAAAAGTAACTGATTTGTTTAAAATACAGCATTGTATTGCAAATTTAATAGTCTCCTAGGGCTGTATGGATTTCCTGAAAGCCACTTTCCTGGCCTGTGCTTGAGGTGCAGCACAATACAGTGCATCCTTACTTTGCCTGTGCAGTGTGTGAAGCACAGGGGCTTAAAGCTCTGTGTGGAGTTAGATCCTGTAGGGGAATACACCAAAATAAGCCACAGTGATGTCGTTTACAGGATGGTGAATGCATTTTATGGGATGGTGAAGCTGTTAAAGTATTCAATCATGAGGTTAATAAGAGAGGATGTGAGCATCCTCTCATGAGGTTAATAAGAGAGGGAGCAGCCCTCCCCATCTGCTTTGTCCTAGTTAGAGGCCACATCTGGGGTACTGAGTCCAGATCTGGGCTCCCCAGTTCAAGAGAAACAAAGAACTGCTGGAGGCAGTCCAGAGGAGGGCTATGAAGATGCTGAGGGGACTGGAGCATCTCTCTGGTAAGGAAAGGCTGAGAGACCCGAAGTTGTTTAGCATGGAGGAGAGTAGACTGAGAAGGAATCTTATCAATGCCTACTAATATCTAAAGGCTGGGGGGGGGGCAAAAGGATGGCTGAGCCTTCTTTAGCAGGAGGGTTGGACTAGATCTCTAAAGGTCCCTTCCAAACCACACCATTCTGTGATTTTGTTCTGTGTTATGTGATCTGCTTGGAAAAGAGAAGGATAACAGCAAAGCCACTTTTGGTCTCAGAAGCTAGAAGAGGGAAGGATGTTGCACCAGCAGCATCAAGACTTCAGCAACAGAAACAAAACTTCAAACATTCAGATGCAGCTGGGGTGAGATTCACCAGGAACAGGTTGGATTAAGCCTGTGAACAACAGAGAAATACTCTGTGTGTAAATAAGAGGAGGATTTTTTTCACTGTGAGGGTGACAGAACACTGGAACAGGCTGCCCAGGGGATTTGTGGAGTCTCCCTCTCTCGAGATATTCAAAACCCACTTGGATGTGTTCCTGTGTGATCGGGTATAGGAGATCCTGCTTTGGCAGGGAGGTTGGACTGGATGAGCTTTGGAGGTCCCTTCCGCCCCTGAAATTCTGTGATTCTGTGTGAGGTGTGAAATGAATGTGGAGACAGTGATTTTTTTCAGGCAGTCCTGGTTGTCCATGGCAGTTGCTGGCAAACTATTTTATTGGTTTTTTTCTCCCTCTGAAACACAGTGTGTAGCATTTCAGTCTGTATGAGAGGAATTCTGCCTTAGGGAGCTTTGAGATAAAACTTTTTGGGAGGGTAACGGCCACAAGGAAAAGGGTCACTCCCAAATACCATGTTTAGAACAAATGATTGTGCTGCTGTGAGTGTTTATTCCTGCACTCATTCAGAAAAAAAAATTGGTTTCTCCTACCCAGTTTCCCCATCTTTATGGTTGTGAAGGTTGAGAACCACAGAGGTTTACAATACTTTTCTCACCAGACACACACTTGATATGAGTTCATTTGGCACTTCTCTGTGTTGGCACCAGAAATTCAGTGTCTGTGCAGCATTAGCTAAAGAAACCCAAACAATTCAGAATGCCTGGGCTGACAGTGGGTAGAAAATGACCACAGGAGATGGGAAGCCTTAAGATCATCATTATTTTGTGTTGAACTTAAGGGAAAATCTGTTAAAACTTACTTACTTTGAGGATGACAGAGCACTGGAACAGGCTGGCCACAGAAGTTGTGGAATCTCCTTCTCTTGAGACTTTTAAAGCCCACCTGGACATTGCAATCCTGGGCAACCTGCTCTGGGTGATCCTGCTTTAGCAGGGTGGGGTAGACTAGATGACCTCCAGAGGTCCCTTCCAACACCTACCATCCTGTGANCAGCCTGGAGTTGTGCTTGGGACTGTGCCTACTCAGGTGCAGGACCTTACACTTGGCCTTGTTGAATGTCATGAGGTTGGCCTGGGCACACCTCTGCAGCCTGTGCAGGTCCCTCTGGATGGATCCCTGCCCTCTAGCAAGTCGACTGTGCCACACAGCTTGGTGCCATCTGCACACTTGCTGAGGGTGCACTGATTCCTCTGTGTCACTGACAAAGATGTTAAACATCATACCAAGCATACCTCAGGCAGAAGAGACATTACCATGTTGCTGTTTGCTTTTGCAGAGATATCCCCAACCGAGAGGCCAGAAGAAAAAGAAAGTTGTGAAGTATGGAATGGGTGGCATGATTATCGTCTTGCTGATTTGTATTGTCTGGTTCCCACTGCTCTTCATGTCTTTAATCAAATCTGTTGCAGGCATCACCAACAAGCCTCTAGATGTATCAATCACAATAACTCTAGGAGGTTATCAGGTAAAAAAAAAAGGGGGGGGCAAAAAGCAAGGTGGTTTTGCATGGTATTTCCTTGTGCTGTTTCTTATTTCCTTGGTTGAATCGAACTCTCCTGCCTTGTGCAGGCAAACTCCCACAAACGATTCCTTTGGGGTTTAAAAACAAGTTAGTGAACATGAGCCAGAAGTGTGGCCAGGCAGCCAAGGCCAACAGTCAGAAACAGTGTTGCTGGCAGGAGTAGAGAGTTGGATGTTCCCCTGTATTTGGAACTGATGAGGGTGCACCTCAAATCCTGAGTTCAGTTTTAGGCCTTTCACAACAAGGACATTGCTGATCTCTGGAGGTCCCTTCCAGCTTCTAATATTCTGTGATTGAGGTGCTGGAACAGGTCCAGAGAAGGGCAAAAAAACTGGTGAACAGTCTAGAGCACAAGTCTTGTGATGAGCAGCTGAGGGAACTGGGCTTGTTTAGCCTGGAGGAGGCTGAGGGGAGACCTTACTGCTGTCTACAACAACCTGAAAGGAGGTTGGAGTGAGATGGGGCTCAGTCTCTTCTCCCTAGTTTCAGGGGATAAGAGGAGAGGAAATGGACTGAAATTCTGCCACAGCAAGTTTAGATTGGATATTAGGAAGAATTTCTTTACTGAGAGAGTGGAAGAGGCTGCCCAGGGCAGTGGTGGAGTCCCCATCCTTGGAGGGATTTAAAAAACACACAGACATGGTACTTCAGGACATGGTCTAGTGAGCATGGTGGTGGTGGGTTTATGGTTGGACTTGATGATCTTAGAGGTCTTTTCCAACCTTAATGATCTTATGGTTTTAGCTTATCACTGATACAAAATACTCTTCTAATTTGCAAGTTAAAACCAGAACCTACTGGCAGCAAAATCTGAATAAATGATCTTACATCAAGTGCATTCAGGTAACTGTCTGCAGGTTCAGCTGTCCACATGGTAAAGAGAAAAGTGGGGGCAACTTGCTTCTGAGTGGAGTAAGATCATAACCTTCTCCTTTGGATTGATTGCCCTGATTGTCTTGGGTGGTGATGTGCAGGATGCTCTGTGTGTCATAAATGTGACAAGTGTGTGTTCTTTTCTTTCCCAGCCTATTTTTACAATGAGTGCTCAGCAGAGTCAGCTCAAGGATTTGAATCAGACTGGTTTCAATGCCTTTCTGGGAAGCTATAGGGGTAACACTGTAAGTGACCTCTGGAATACCTCATTACTTAAAAATGTGTGCATGTTTCCATGAAGGCCTACTGCAGGGTTGGGTTATGTAGTTGCAAGTGACTAGCAGGAGGAAGATGTTTCCCATAAAAGAAGGTTTGCATGAGTTAAAGGTTTGAGAAATCATTTGTCAGGATGGGGCTGGGTCGTGGTGAGACAAGTTACCATTAAACAAAACATCTTTGCATAAAACCATGGAAGGAAACAGCCCTCAGAGTTCTGTCACCTCAGTGTCAAGTGGCTGGGGCCAATCTCCTTTCACTGGTGCACAGTAATAAGACAAGGAACAAGGGATACAAACTTGAATATAGAAGGTTTCACCTCAACATGAGGAGAAGCTTCTTTCCAGTGAGGGTGACAGAGCACTGGAACAGGCTGCCCAGAGAGGTTGTGGAGTCTCCTTCTCTGGAGACTTTCCACACCCACCTGGATGCATTCCTGTGCAGACTACCCTAGGGGATCCTGCTTTGGCAGGGTGGTTGGACTCGATGATCTCTGGAGGTCACTTCCACCCTCTAACATTCTGTGATTCTGTGGTTAAAAACCTTCCCTGTAAATGACAGAAACCTTCAGGAGATGTCAAGATGTTAGTGTGCTGCCAAAACAAATATGTTATGGGGACACAACAGCATTGGCACTCTAAACCCTGTGCTCCTTCACATGCAGCTTTCCCCTCATCTCATTGAGGAGATGTGATGCTGTCCAGAGGAATTGTGCATGGCCTCAACAAGGTTTTGATACCAAGATGTAAAAACACAAACATTTAAACACAGCTTCACTATTTCATGGTGCAACATGCACAAAGATCACAAGTCTCAACAGCACTAGAAGAAGCTGTTGCATCACTGAAGTAACTCAGTTTTTACCATATACAACTATTTTTAAAAGTCCTTGGTTCTGACCCATTCATATTTTGATACGAGGTCCTACCAAAAAGGCCATGGATCATAGCAGCAATATTGTAATCTTGATCCACTTTGGAAGTTACCAGTTTCAAGCTGCCTTTTCCTATGCAGACATTTTTCTGTGCAGAATGATGCTTAGTGAGAAAGCAACAATTTAGGTCTGAATAGACTGTACAGACTTTAGCTGCTGAACTTGCAGACTCCCTTTGGCCTCTGTGGCCATCAGCCTTCCAACAGCAGGGCCATTTTTGATTTGCTTTCTTAGCTCAGCTTTACTTTATTGAGACATTCAAGGTAAATTTGGATGGTTGCTCTGAGCAACCTGATCAGTTGAAGATGTCCCTGTTCACTGCAGGGAGCCTGGACTAGATGACTATTAAGGAGCCCTTCCAACCTAAAACTTTCTGTGATCCCCCTTCCCATCTACAGCCCCAGTTGGTAGCTGAGAAAAACAATCAGTGCAAAGCAAACCACTGCACTTATAATTAATGCAACATCTACAGATCTGCCTTTGTGGGAAATTGTGTCTTGTGAATATCACTGCACTTAAATTTTCTTGTCCTCTTCTGCACCTACAGGCTGCTTTGCAGTTTCTAGAGGGCTATGGAAAAGAAGACATAACTCTAGCAGATCTGGAGGGAAATTCAAACTCTTTATGGACCATCAGCCCTCCCAGCAGAGAGAAAATGATACAGGGACTCCTGGATTTTTCAGCTGAGTTCACAGTGGTTCTTTCCTGGAGCATTCAAAGGTAACTAACATGGCTGTTAGGAGCTTGATGGATCATTTGCCAAGTCTTTCCTCAGCAGAACAGTTCCACACTGCCTTTTTGGTTAGCTTTACAGAAAATTCTGTTGTACTGCATAGCAAAAAAACCACCAACCCTGCAAAAGTGGAAAGGGGAGAGGCAGAGAGAAGTGACCTTTCTTACCCAGGAAAATTATTTGGTGCCTGGAGGTCACAAAAAATAAGAAGTGAAGCCACTTCCAAGTACAGTATTTTAAAAGACAGGGTGGAGTTTTCAATGGGACTTGAGGGGAAGGAGAGGAAAGTAGGAAAATTTTAGCCAGTTTTAGATGAGTATGTTCAGATAAACTGCCCCAAACAAAAGACTTGTTATCATTTATGGGAAATTAATATTTAAACCTAGCTAAAGCATAAAAAACCCTGAGGGGAATACGACCAGAAGTGCTTGGTCTTCTTGTTAAGGGAGTCTGGAACTGACACAAATGATTTTTTAGTGCACACATGCTCAGACTTTGTTATGCAAATAGCACAAGAATGGCACAGCTCCCTTTTGTGGGGACCTTTGCCTCTTTACTTGTGGTTTCTTTGGCCTCAGTGAACTGGCCTCAATTATTTAAAGTAATGACTTCACAGTGAAGCTTTTGCAAGGTGGTTTGTTGGCTGCCCTGTACCAGCTGGAATCCCTGTAGATTTACTGGATTGAATTGGAGTTAGGTCATCACTCCATGGAAATGAAAGACCTTTGCAACCCCAGTATCTACCTGTTTTGTTGGAAGGAGATGCTGGATGTTGTAGCAATCCTCAGCTAAAGACTGTCCACAAGTCAGCTGAATCACTGTGGGAGCTCTGAATGTGCTGGGTCAGCCCTTCCACAGTCAAAAATAGGTTTGCAATCAATCTGTACCCTTAATTCAACTTTAGTTGACCTCTTTTATTTTCCTGGAAGCAAACAGTATTAGCTAGTGAATTATATCACTCCACCATCCCTGAACCTTATATTAATTCTTAATGCTGCTACTCAGCTTGTCCCTGTGCTTGTGTAGCTACAAACATTCATACACTAGGTGAAAGGGATCTTTTTCACCCTCAGATTAGATCCTGCAGATTACATTCTGACCACAAATGCCTGAAAGTGGTGAAGATTTGCCACAGTGACTTCCACTTTTTTCTCCGTAAAGGGAAGCTGTTGTCTTTCATCTAGGCCAGGGCACCAGAAGCAGCTTTAAGATGAGTCTTTCATGTCACTCAGGCAGCATACAGACTTTCTGTCTTTGCACATCATCTGCCTGGAGTGCTCCTCTGCAACCCCAGCAGCCCAGGAGCTGCTTCACTCAGTTACTGGACACAGCACAAGGTCCCATGTGAAACTGATCCTGCTCTGGCTGTGTCCTGTAGCTTGTGTGAAGACTGAGGGCAGCCATGGAGATCCTCTCAGCCTGTTAGAACCATGGTCCTGCTAGGCTCAGGTGGGATTTTGGAAAGCTGCAGCTTACTGCAGCACCAACAGTGTGTGGTAATGCAGATAGTCCTGTTGCCTGAAGTCAGAGCTGTCTCTTTCCCATTCTGCTTTGTCTGATATAATGAGCAACATTATATTAATCCGTCGTCATTGTTGGGTAAGACATACAAAGACATGGTCAGGAAGATACACCTTAAGGCTGCCACACATCCTCCATGGGAAAACACCATCTCAGGTGATGCTTGCCTTAGCAAAGCCCTGTGTACCCAGCATCAGTGCAGTTGGACTACTTAGACAACTAACTCTAGCATTGAGCAGGTGAGTGTTTGGGTCACGCTCTCATTGCAGGTTGACAATTTGTCTTCCTTTTTACTTGCAACAGAAATCTCACCCTTGGTGCCAAAGCAGAAATAGCATCAGATAAACTTACCTTTCCCCTCCCAGAGAACACCAGAAGAGCTATTGCTACAATGATGTCTGGACAGCAGCAGCTGGAAAAGGTGTAAGTTATTTTCTTTGCCTGTTCATAGGCAAACCTTCCCTTTCTAAACTTAATTTCCTAAGGCGGTCAGGATTTTGCAGTTTGATCATTTACCTGCCCATCTGTCCCCCTCTAATCACTTTGGAGCCTTGTTCACAGGGGCCAACAGCATTGAAATCATATAATAGTGAGTAAAAGCTTATGACTGTAGATTGAGAAGAGCATGAACACTAAGACACCACCAGCAAGCATGGAGAAGCTAACCGTCACTTTGATTTATTAGATAAGTTCAGTTCAGTATAGTCACAGCTTGAGTCTCCTTTGAGTTACTTCAGTTCAGCTTGCTCTGAGAGTGTTGTACTGATGACTTTTTTTTGTTCTAAGTAACCATCCAGACTGTATTTTTCATTGTTTTTCTTGACTAGTATCAGTGGCAAGGAAGCATTAAATCAGTGTGGTCAGGAGGTAACTTCTGCAGTTGTTCCTAACATCAGATCATTTCCTGGAGTGGAAATTTGCAGGGTTCATATGGACAGCAAACATCGCTCCTATGGATAGAGCCTTATGGCATTAACAGCAGTGATGCTTCCTTTCAGGTTTGAAAGGAGTTTGGCTCTTCCTCTCCCACCTCCTCACTGGGGATTACTTTCCAGCAGCAGCTTCTAAATACTGCTAAGCCAGCACATCACCCCTGAAGGCCACTTGGTCTATTTGTGGCTACAAGAGTTGAAAAGTTAACACTGAGGCCAACTGGGACAGTGGAACCTCTGGGAAGTTCCTACTTGTTAGTACCTGGAAATGAGATTTGTCTTTTCTGTGCACAGCCCTTTGTTTTTGCACACACACACACACACACACACACACACACACACACACTTGTACATCCACACAGATCAATGTCACACATCTGATAGTCACATTTACCAAATGTTTTACAGCTCACTTTGCTGCTGCCTGAGCATACAGGACCATAGTGTCAAGGAGGGGAAATATGGCTCTTTTCTAGGAATCCACAATAATTCTGTCTTCGAGGAGGCAAGCAGATATTCCTGCATTTACTTGTGCTGCAGTAATATTGTTCATTTCAGCTTTTCCTACTTTGTCACAAAGGCAAAAGTGGTTGTGGCAGCTAGCAGCTGCTTGGCTGTGTTAGCAGCTGTTTGACCACGAGCCAGCAGTGTGCTCTTGTGGCCAAGAAGGCCACTGTCTTTCTGGGCTGTATTAGAAGGGCTGTGCTTAGTAGCTCAAGAGGGGTTCTCCTCCCCCTCTGTTCTGCCCTGGTGAGGCTGCATCTGGAATATTGTATCCAGTTCTGGGCCCCTGAGTTCAGGAAAGACCTCAGGGAACTGCTTGAAAGAGTGCAGTGCAGAGCCACAAAAACGATGAAGGGAATGGAACTTCCCTCTGACCAGGAGAGCCTGAGGGAGCTGGGGCTCTGCTGCTTGGAGGAGACTGAGAAGTGACCTCATTCATGTTTATAAACATGGGAAGGGTGAGTGCCAGGAGGCTGGAGCCAGGCTCTGCTTGGTGATGCCCAGTGCCAGGACAAGGGGCAATGGGTGGAAATTGAGGCATGGGAAGTTACATGGAAATATGAGGAAGAATTTTTTCACTGTAAGGGGACAGAACACTGGAACAGGCTGCCCAGGGGGGTTGTGGAGTCTCCCTCTCTGGAGATATTCAAAACCCACCTGGGTGCCTTTCCGTGTGATCTGGTCTAGGTGATCCTGCTCTGGCAGGGGGGTTGGACTGGATGAACTTTGGAGGTCCCTTCCAACCCCTGACATTCTGTGATTCTGTGACTACATCAGCAGAGAGCTTTCTGCCACCACCTCTGCTGGGAGATCCTAGCTGCTGAGCTTAGCAATCTTTTGAGTCTGCTGGAGTGATCAGCAGAGGGGCTAAATTAACTGCCCACCTCTATTCTTCTTTAGCCTGGTGGCAAAATCACAAAGTGACAAAGTCACAGGCACAAAGTGTGGCAACACTTCTCCGAGTGCTCCTTTTTCCTGAAATTGTTCAGTCATTAAAGATGCTTTGATTTTCTTTTCCAATCCCTGGGTCTCTCTTCCTTTGGGAGGAAGAGGCATTGATGGAGGGCATCTGTCACTCATTTAGTGGCCAGCCAAGCCCTGACCCTTGACAAAGGTGAAATGCCTCTCTCAAGATGCTGGTGATTTATTCCACTTAATGTGATTTAATTTTGAGTCCAGTAGATGATCTTTTACAAATATCTTTCTTTTAGAATTTGAAATCCTCCCACAAGCCAGGAAAATATTTCCCAGTGAAAGATTCTAGCAAAAATTCTTACTCCTTTCAGGTGTCATTATCAAAGCACCTTGCAATTCTAAAGTAATAGCTGTTCTCACCACTCATTTTTCTAGCTGCATGTTTTTCTAGCTTGGTTACTGCTGGTGATGTGTTGCCTGCCTTTGTGCTGCTTATATAGAGGCAGCTTTGTTAAAAATGAAGTCTGCATTCCTCGTGAGCACACATGCCCCAGGTGTGTGGGATCCATGGCCTCTGAATGGTGACATTATGGATGGAGCTCCCTGCTCAACTACTGACAGAGCAGAGCTAATAGCTCCAGCTGCCTTTCACATGTGACACCTGGACACTATAAAATCCTAGCCTAAGCCAGGAATGCCTGAGAGCTGTGTATGGCCCTGTGAGGTGTTTCTAAGTTATTGTAGAGGTATAAAAATATGAAATATTTGCTTTCTTATTTTTTCCAGCACGTTAGAGAAAGTCTACCCCTACTACATCAAGGCTCCCAGTGATTCTCTGGCAAAACCCATAAAGCAGCTATTGACAGGTATGTGTTCTGACCACAGAAAGCAGAGGGTGCTTGAGAGAAGGGCAGCACAGCACCCACACTTGCAAGGTCGCTGAGCTTCTATGGGCACCACAGCCTGAAATGCACTTAAAATGGTTTCTAGCTGGTGTCTGCAAGCTCAGGCAGAGATGAGGTAACACTATACAAGGCAGAAAATGCATCTGGAAGTGTTTGAGCTTTGTATTTAACAGCAAGGACTCCAAGGATGAAGTCCAGCTCCTTTCCTTCAGGTCTGTTTTTCCTTGTTTTCTTAGGAAGTAACAAGTTTCACTCCTCTGCATCTCCCTGCTGCCTTACCACAAGCCATCAGTAGTGCTGCACACCTGCCAGTGTAGCTTCTCAACCTAAATATTAACACTACATTATTATATGTTTTTCTTCTATTGCTTCCTTAGTGGCTACAAAGAATCTAGTTTAGAAAGGCTGCTGGAGAAGAGAAGAATGAGAGGGGACCTTACCAATGCTGATCAATATCTAAAGTGCAAGGACAAGAGGATGGGCTCAGACTTTGTTCAGTGGTGTCCAGTGATAAGAGAAGGGACAATAGACACAAACTGGAACCCAGGAGGTTCAATCTGAACATAAGGAAAATCTTCTTTGCTGTGAGAGTACCACTGAACCAAGCTGCCTAGAGAGGTTGTGGAGTGTCCTCTGCAGAGATTCCTAAACCACTTTGGCATTATGGGCAACCTGCTGTGCATGACCCTGCTTTGCCAGAGGTCCCTTCCAACCCACACCATCCTATGATTCTATAAAACCATTTAATTTCAGAGTGCTGTTACCCAATCAGAAGACATAAAGGTACCCACAGACACCCAGACATGCATATACATGCCTGTGAAAATCCTGTTGGGTTCAAAGAGCCTCATGCAAGCTGACCTGGAATGTTTCCAGGGATGGGACCTCTACCACCTCTCTGGGCAATGTGGTTCAGTGTTTCACCACTCTTAGTATAAAAAAGTCTCTTCTTTCTACCTATTCTATTAGTCTGAATTATTTACAGTGAGAGTTTCAATTTGCCACATAGAAACTGACCACTCTCTCTCAAGGTTAAATGTGTTTCTTTATGGACATGTGCTGACTGCCATTGAACTGCTGCCTAAAAACACTGGAATGATTTGGCAGCTGTGCAGAGGAAAAGGTAGGTGATAAGGGAGAGCTTTCTTTATTTAATGCATGTTCAGATAATATTTGGAGAAGGAAAACCACATAAGTCTAAGTATTATACTTTGGAAGAGAGAGAATGTCAAATGGAGGTTAGGGTTAGGGTTACCCTCTTACCATGCAGATGTTGGAAGTTTCTGACTCAAAACAGTTTGACTTTTGCAATTTTTGATATATATATTAACATTTCTTCTTTTTTTTTTTTTCTTCAATAGACTGCAGATGGGAAAACATTACTGTTTCACTGGTCAAAAATGTGTCTGAAGAGGGTGTTCGTGAGTGGTGGGTTTTGAATCAGCTCGGGAAAAGATACAAAACATCTGAGGAGAGCCTTGAGCTCTTCATATTCAGTGACAAAGTCAGTCCACCAAGCCTTGGATTCTTGGCTGGTTATGGGTAAGAAGGAATCTTCACATAAAGCTAAAGTGATCTAGATAAGATAGAAGTAGAGGTGACTTAATTTGCTGGTTTGGGGCAGGGGTAATGTTATTTCATTTGTGCTGTTACAGCATTTGAAGATTGCATTTTGAAAAAGAGTCTTCTGAGATTTTCAAATTCACTTGGGGGTGCCAGTGGATGGGAGGTTGACCATGAGCCAGCAATGTGCTCTTGTGGCCAGCAAGGCCAATCCCATGCTGGGCTGTATTTGAAGGGCTGTGGTTAGTAGGTCAAGAGAGGTTCTCCTCCTCTCCCCACTACTCTGCCCTGGTGAGCCTTCATCTTCAATATTGTATCCAGTTCAGAGCCCCTGAACTCAGGACCTCGGGGAGCTGCTTGGAAAAGTCCAGTGCAGAGCCACAAAAAGGATGAAGGTTGTGGAACATCTTCCTTATGAGGAGAGCGTGAGGGAGCTGGGGCTTTTTAGCTTGGAGAGGAGGAGACTGAGAGGTGACCTCATTCATGTTTATAAATACATAAAGAGTGATGCCAAAAGGGTGAAGTCAGGCTCTGCTTGGTGATACTCAATGACAGGACAAGAGGCAGTGTCCCATCCAAGCCCTAACATTCTGTGATTCTGTGATCTTTAGAAGGTTTCAAGTTTGTAAGGAATGGTATTACCCTTGTACATGCTCTCCAGTGGAGAAAAAAAAAAGACAGAAGCACCTTTCACACCAATTTCTTCGTGAAGTAACTCAAAAAGATGTTAGTTTAGCTACAGGTCAAGTTCTGCCCAAATTCTCTCCAGTTTTGGTGACATTCCCAATCTTGTAGCCAGGTCCCTGTGTGGGAAATGATTAAGAAATACATCTCCAAAGACAGAGGAAAGCAGGAGACTGGAAGAGCAAGGGGAGCTAGAACCTTCTGGCATGATTTTAGGGAGCTCCTCATAGGATGCTCAGAGGATAGGTAAACATTACACTGCCACCAGTTACACATCAATAAAAAACATTAGATATGGAACTTGACAGATCAGTTGCCTTCATCAGGCAGCAGCTGTTGGCTTTCCCATTGTGGCTTCCAAGATGTAGCAGACAGAACATGAGACCATCAGCGAGCTGGGGTTAAACCATGGAAGTCAGCAGCCTGAGCTGTTTGTGTTCCCAGATTTCTGTGCTGTTTCACGNGGATGCCATTTGCCTTCTTGGCCACCTGGGCACACTGCTGGCTCACGTTCAGTTGCTGTCGACCAGTACCTGCCTAGTCCCTTCTGCCTGGCTGCTCTCCAGCCACTCTGTCTCCAGCCTGTAGTGCTGCATGGGATTGTTGTGGCCAAAGTCCAGAACCTGGCACTTGGACTTGTTGTAACTTGTTTGAAGGGACCTTATTTGCCTTCATCTTGCAGCGCAGCAGAAACAAGATCCTAACTAGAAATTAGTGTTCACTCAGCTGACAGCCTGCCCTGAGCCGTGTAGATGAGCTCACTCACACTTGGCTGACCCCTTTTCAAGGCATGGTTTGAACTCTTCCCTCTCTCTCCTTTCAGCATCATGGGACTGTACGCCTCCGTCGTCCTGGTGATAGGGAAGTTTGTCCGTGAGTTCTTCAGTGGGATCTCTCACTCCATCATGTTCGAGGAGCTACCCAACGTCGACCGAATCCTGAAGCTGTGCACTGACATTTTCTTAGTGCGTGAGACTGGAGAACTGGAACTAGAAGAAGACCTTTATGCCAAACTAATATTCCTGTATCGCTCACCAGAGACTATGATCAAGTGGACTAGGGAAAAAACTAATTGATCTCTTTGGTGTGGCACTGCGAAGCCAGTCGATTTCATCTGAATTTTAAAGGAAAAGCAAAAAACCAAACAAACAAAAAAAAAAGCACAATATTCTCTTAAGAGCTAAGTCTTTTATAGTTAGGTAGCAAAATGATTTTTCACTGAAGGAGTCCTGGAAGCTCTGGCCTTAGGAATCCGTGCTGCCTTTCAAGTGAAGGATCAACAGTGACAAAGGTTGGGTGATTTGTTGATTGTTTTCTTTTTTTTGTTGGTTTTTTTTTTTTTTTTTAATGTGCCACTCCTCTACAACCCGGGGACTGCTTTGTAATTTAACCCACGAGGAGTCTGCATCTTTGCCTGGCTAGCTGAGTTTTCCAGGCCATTGTGACAAAGAGGAAAGAAAAGGAGTGAACCCCCAGGCAACTCCAGGGTACCTTCTGACACCCTTCCTGGAGCCATACAGGTTGGATTGTGCAATATGCTGTTGTACATCACTGACTGACAAGCTACAGTAATGGGACACTGACTAACCTTCAGGACACCCCAGAGCCGGGGCCGCAGTGGGAACTGAAGACATCCTAGCCATACCCATTCACAGAAAAAAGCAGAGGTCTTGATGTACAAAGGACACTGTGGACGAGCCTCTGTCAGCAAAAAGAAACCAAGTAACAATCTCTTTCAATGCCTTATTATATTTGTACAGTCACAGGAGACATTTCCACCAAATGACTTTTCTCAGGAAAAATAAACGAAAAACAAAAACCCAAAACCTAAATCAAAACAAGCAACTGAAACTTGACGCTTCATCGAGTTTAACTGATGGCTAGAAACAGTGATGGTGAATTGGTGGGGTGTTCTGCTGGGCCATCCTCTTCCAAGTCCCTGCTTTCCATTTAGATGAGAAAAGAAAAGTGAATTCAACCACCTAAGAAGCTACTTCATTTCTTAGAACCCTTTAAAGACTGAGTAGTGTCTGCTTCTCCCTGCTCCCCACGAGATGCGCTTGTTCCCATTGCCATGACTTAAGGCAACTGTTGTTTGTTTGGGGCTTTTTTTGGGGGTGGTTTTTTTTGTTGTTGTTGCTATTTTGATTTTTTTTTTTTTTTGCTGTTAGCCAATATTCTTCTTCCAATGTTTCAGGTATATGACAATGTTTACATCTTCCAAGTCACATTTTTTTACATCCAAGACGGGTTTTGGTTTTTGGGTTTGGTTTTTCTTTTTTTTTTTTGAGGGTCCCAAATGCAGAGCTTGAGAAAACACTTTTGGATTTTTTGTTTGGTTTTTTTTTCCTCCCCTAAAATTACTCTTATTAGTGACACAAATGGCTCATTTAGAGAACATTGTAGCATGAAAATTTACAATTGCAATGTAAGTTTCATTCCATGTTAAAAAGAAATACTGCAAAAAAAAAGAAAAAAAAAGAAAAAAAAGCAGCATTGAGTGAGTAGGGTATGTTAAAAGGGGGTGTACTGTGTAGTTTTCATTCAGTAACGACGTCAAATAAAGCACACGTGGCAAAGTCATTTCAGAAGTAGATTATTTTTTCCCCCCCCTTCTGCTTTTTTTACACCAAATGGGAAAGGATTGACCCTCCTCTAACATTCTGTGACAAAATCAATCTCGTAGCTAGCTGCTATTTATTCTATGGATGAGTAATCACCGGGAAGGAAGCGAGGCGGCGCGATTTGCCGGCTTGGTTTGCCGTGGAACTGCCGAAAGCAGCACAACCCAGGGAAGCTGCAACTTACCCTCGCTGAGTGCTTCCATAACAAATGCTGTCACATCCATTCTATACTGTGAAAAGCAACCTTCTGAGCACCACCAAGTGCACCAAATAAATATTGCTTTGTCGTATCGTAACAATAAATCCATTTGTGGACTGGAGCTCACTGGAAGACAACCTGATTTCCTCCCAGGAGTAACGGAAAGGTGCCCCAGTGGACAGGTGGTCATTTTTTTTTTGCTCCATCAGACCTGTGAATGAAAAATCCAAATACACAGGGCAGCCCTGGCAATAGGATCCAGCAGGGACGCCAAGATGTCCTTCTGTGGGTGTTCAGTCATTCTAAGGAGAGAAATAATGGAGGGAGAAGTGTAAAGGGTGTGATGTTGTCTCTCAAGGTACCAGCCAGCAGAACTGTGCTGGCCACAGTTGGTCCTGGCTCCCTTCCTGGTTCCTTCTCTTTACTAGGCACTTCCTTTCTGGTGAGAAAAATCTATCTGCAGAATGAGCTGTAGAGTTATTTGGGCTTTGCAGAAATGTGCTGCTCTTTCTTTCATGGATTGATCAAACTTTGAAAATAAAAGGATTCTTCTCTTGTTTGTTTATTTATTTATTTATTGGAAGGGGGCGGGGCGGGGGGGGGAAGCTGTCATCACATTGGTGACATGGACTCAAGACCTAACTACAACAGGTAAAAAGTTTACTGCTGATGACCATTCTTTGAGTCTAACCATCCAGAAAAAGTCAAACTGGCAGCCACTTTCTGCTGAACATGAGCCAGCATGTGCCCAGGTGTCCAAGAAGGCCAACAGCATCCTGGCCTGTACCAGCAATAGTGTGGCCAGCAGGACCAGGGAAGTAATTGTCTCCTTGTACTCAGCACTGGTGAGGCTACACCTTGAGTAGTGTGTTCAGTTTTGGGCCACTCACAAAAAGAAAGACACTGAAAAATCTTGTTCACTGAAAGGGCTCTCAAGCACTGGAACAGGCTGCACACAGAGGTGGTTGAATCCCCATCCGTAGGGGTGTTTAAAAGAGATGTGAGGGACATGGTTTTAAACTGGCAGCGGGAAGCTTTAGACTAGATGTTGGGAGGAAGTTCTTTACAGTGAGGGTGGTGAGGCACTGGAACAGGTTGCCCAGGGAGGCTGTGGCTGCTCCCTCCCTGGAGGGGTTCAAGGCCAGGGTGGAGGAGGCCTTGAGTGACCTGTACTAGTGGGAGGGGTCCCTGCCTATGGCAGGGGGTTGGAACTAGATGATCCTTGAGGTCTCCTTCCAACCTACCCATTCTGTGATTCTATGGTTTAGCACCACACTTGGTAGAGTTGGAAATGATGACCTTAAAGGTGTTTTCTGGCTCAACTAACTGTGATTCTGTGATCCAGAGGGCTGTGGTGAACAGCTCCATAGCCAGATGGAGACTGATGACAAGTGGTGTCTTCAGGGGGCTGCACTGGAACCAGTGCTGTTTAATATCTTCATCAATGACACAGAGAGTGTCAGGTGCCCCCTCTGCAAGCTTGCTGATGACATCAAGCTGAGTGGTGCAGTTAACACACATGAGGGATGGGATCACATGCAGAAGAACAGGGACAGGCTTGAAAATGGGGCCTGTGTGAGCCTCATAGGGTTCAACAGGGCCAAGTTCAAGGTCCTGTCCCTGGGTCAGGCCAATCCCTGATATCAACAAAGCACTGTGTGCACGAAACATAGACACACATGGTTTCAAGAGCAGCTTGGACAGGTCTCTGAGCAACCTGCTCTAGTTGAAAATGCAGTCCTGTGTGGACTACCCTGGGTGACCCTGCCTTGGCAGGGCGGTTGGCCTCTATGATCTCTGGAGGTCCCTTCCAACCTGTAAGGTTTTGTGGTTCTGTGTTGACCTTGGGGGCTTCAAGTAGATGACCTTAAAAGTACCCTTGCAAGCCAACCCTGGCTATAATTCTATGGAGACTGAACACTTCTGTGTGTCTGTGTGTGCTTTTTTTTAATCCCCCAGGACTGCCTTATTTTAGCGCTCATTAATTTTTCAAGCTGCTGCCTCCTGCAGCCCATGCTGGGGTGGAAGACAGCTGCCAGCAGACAGAGACAGCTCATGACAAAGTGACCATCAGACTTCTGCAACAAACATCTGGGGACAGCACATGTTTAATGATGCAGCAGCAAGAGTGAGGTAATGCAGTAAAATATTAATAAACCCTTTCAGCTGACCTCTCAAAATACCTTGTAGAGGCTGAACTTTGGAGGTCAAGACAGTATATTAACTACACGTTCATCCAGCTGTGAAGCTCACTGCATATCATAGACCCATAGAGCTGTCAGGGCTGGAAGGGACTTCAAGGATCATCTAGCTTCATCCCCGCCTCCTGCCATGGGCAGCGACACCTCACACTAGATCAGGTTGCTCAGAGCCACATCCAGCCTGACCTTAAAAACTCCCAAGGATGAGGCAACTACCACCTCCGTGGGCAATCTGTTCCAGGGTCTCACCACCTTCATGGTGACAAACTTCTTCCAAACAGCCAATCTGAATCTCCCCACTTCTAGTTTTGCTCCATTCCCCCTACTCCTATCACTACCTGACATCCTAAAAAGTCCCTCACCAGCTTTCTTGTAGCCCCCTTCAGACACTGGAAGACCACAATAAGGTCTCCTGGGAGCCTTCTCCTAGGAGACCCGAATGGATGAATTTCAAATGGAAGCACATGGTAAGTTAGGCCAAAAGAGGAAGGATGCTAGCCTTTTAAAGGTATCTTCTAGGACCATGGAAATGATGTGAGGGCTGGAATACCTCTGCTGTGAGAACAGGCTGGAATTGTTCAGCCTGGAGAAGAGATGGCTCTGGGGAGACCTTCTCTTGCTGCTTCTCAGAACTTAAAAGGGACCTATAAGAAACATGAGGACAATGTTTTCAGGCTGCTCCATTGTGACAGGACAAAGGGTGTTGGGCCTAAACTGAAAGAGTTTAGGCTAGATAGAAGAGATGCTGTGTGCAGCTGAGACAGGCCCAGAGAGTTGGGGTTGCTCAGCCTGGAGAAGAGAAGGTCCTGGAGAGACAGTATTGTGATCTTCCAGTACTACATGCTTAGGTTGTTGACATAACAACTAAAACATTTACCTGCAGGTGTTATAGCCTCCTTCAATTTATATACATTCAATGGAATAGTCAGACTGAGAAATTAGACCTGCAGAAGTCAAAATATCTAAAGTATGGATTCCCAAAGTAGCTTTAAGTTATGTCTCACTTCCATATAAAACCATTCTGTTCATTTTGGTGTCTGGAATTAGAGCCTCATTTTGGTTGCAAATGACCTTTAATATCATTGAGTCCAATTGTTAGCACTGCCAGGTCACCACTAAACCATGTTGCTCAGCATCACATCTGCAGGGCTTTTAAACCCCTCCAGGGATGGGGACTCCACCACTGCCCTGGGCAGCCTGTTCTAGGGCTTGACAGCCCTTCCAGGGAAGAAGTTTTTCCTAATGTCCAACCTAAATGTCTCCTGGTCCAACCTGAGGCTGTTTCCTCTTGTCCTTGGGAGAAGAGACCAAGCCCCACCTTACCACAACCTCCTTTCAGGGAATTGTAGCGAGCAAGAAGGACCTCCAGAAGTCCCTCCTAACCCAATCCAATTTTGTGGTCCTTGTTTCTGGTGCCATTTTATGCTCTGATGTTTCTCTAAGTCTAGTATCTTGCTGTCAAAGTATTGTGCTTCATTTCCCTCTCCCTGACTGCAGCAGACTGTTTTTAAAGACACCTGCAATATTCTATCTCCTGGCTCCATCTCCTGGGCAAGAGAGGCAGGGAACTTTATCCCTGTGGAGAGTGCTTGCTGCATTTAGGATATTGCCATTGCCTCTTAAATCCATCCAAGTGCTGATTACAGCTGATAAAATGCCCCAAAAGTGGTTGTCAGTAAGAGTTACAGCTCTGTCAAACACAGCATTTGGACAATGCTTTATCATAGATGAAATTCTTCAGACCTCTGCTGTCAAACAGATGCTGCAGCCCAAAGTTTTACAGCCAAAGCTCTTTTTGACAGTCTTCACATGGCTCTCCCTTCTTTTCCATGCCCTGAGTGAATATTGGCTTGGAAGGCAGGAGGTGAAAAGAGTGGGGGAGGGAGAAGTTATTTTTGGCTTTCAATTTTTTTATGGCATTCCTGTCCCATAAAACTCGTGCCTCACCCTGGGGCCAGGACAAAACCAGTTCTGAAATCACAGAGAAATTTCTCCAGGAGACACAAAGCTGTCCAGCTGCCAGCTGGTGGTGATAGCATCCCAAAGCACTCATCTGCCCGGGGCCTCAAGCTGCTGAGATGCAGGCATGGAGAACCAAGGGATACAAACAAACTGCTTGAAAACCTCTGGGTGCTTAAGCCCAAGTTCAGCTCCGAAGCAAAACTGCCTCAACAGGAGCTGTCCTTGGCTTGAAAGGGCTGAGCTCAGAGTGCTTGCCCCATGCAGGGCAGCCGTCTAGACATGGCAGGGCGGGCAGCTGAGAGGGGAGGTGGTAAGCAGGCTGACAGGACAGGAACTGCAGAGTACTTCCTTCCAGGAGGATCCTCCACCCTCCAGCCATCTCTCAGTACTGACACTACAAAGCATTGCCCCCTTGGCTCTGGAGTGATCCTGCTCCACACATTTAGCTAACGCACAAGACACAGCATTGCCATGAGAATCAAACATGGGAGCCTCCTCAGAACAGACACTGAGTTTTACTGAGGTCAAAGGAAGTCAAGGCAGAGCTTAGGGACACGGTTTAGTGGTGGGCAGTGCTAGGTTAATGGTTTAACTGAGTGAGCTTAAAGGCTTTTTCCAACCTAAACAGAAAGACAGACTCACAGAATGGTGAGGGCTGGAAGGGACATTGGGGGAGCACTTAGTCCAACCCCTCTGCTAAAGCAGGGTCACCCACAGAGGGTTGCCCAGGACTGCAATATCCAGGAGGGTTTGGAATCTCTCCAGAGAAGGAGACTCCACAGCCTGTCTAGGCAGCCTGGTCCAGTGCTCCCTCACAGGAATGGTCTCTGTTTGCTACAATGTACAGAGGGTATGAGGAAACTGCTGTAGGATTCCCCCTTAAGACACAAGGTAGGTAGAGGTGAGGGGTGACAGGTTCCTATGAGGCCTCAGCTTCTAGCTGAGATACCAACCTGCCAGCTAGGAAGCACCATTCCTCACTGCAGTCCCTCTGCTGTTTCTATAAACTAACTATGGATTATGACAGCCTCTTTGAAGCAAAGGTTTAAGGCTCCCTGCTGCTAATCTATCTCCTTCCTTGTACCCTACTGCAAAGGCTGTGCCAGGCAGCTTTGCTGGGTTTTGTGCCCCATGGAGATGGCAGTACAGTAATGAGTTTTCCCACAAGCTCTAAGGGGCAGATATCAAAGTGTTTCCTACATGCTGGTGCTTGCTGGTTCCTTGTCATCCAGGCCTGCACTGCCCCCTTCCCCTGGCACACAGACCAGCAGAGCACAGCAAAATGCATGCTCTGAGCTCTAAGGATGTGACTGCCACAAGTCCTGCTTTGAGCTAGATCAGAACCAGTTCTAGTCAGCGCTGTGACTTCTCAGCTCAGTCTCTGCTCAGTGAGGGCACTTCCTGAAGTTCAGGGCAGGACTGCACAACCAGGGGCTGCTGCTGGCAGTGAGAGCACTGATGGGGAGAGTTACTGCCAAGGGCTGGGCTGCAGAAAGGCTCTGGTATAGACTTGCTCCTGTGCAGACCAAGGGCACTGCCACATCTTGTGTCCCACACTGGGGTGCAGGAAGTCAGAGGTGTCAGCAGTGGGGAGGAGCAGACAGGACAAGTGACTCTAAACTGACCAAGAAGGGATTCCATCCCATGGAGGTTATCTTCAGGATCAAGCTGAAGGATCACCAGGGTCAAGCCTCTTCTTCCATGGCCAATGCCTGAGGAGGAGCCTGTCCTTCCTGCCTTCCATCCCAATCCATGTGTTCCTGAATCTAACTCCAGAATCCAGCTGCCATCTGCCACTGAGTGCAGTCTGGGACTTCCTCAGTGCCTGCCCCCAGCAGCACTGGTGTCAGGGGCATCATTGCCATCAGGGGGTTGGGTTCCATATTGGTTTGTATCTATTTTTGTATATTTAATTTTATTATTTTATTATTTCCAATAAGCTGCTTCAGTTTAATTTCCCAGCCCATCAGCCTCTCTCCCTTATTCCCTTAGCTATTTTGGAAGGCAGAGGGGTTCACAGAGGGGCCCTAACACTCATCTAGTGATCAGTCCAGCCCTAACCCTTGACAAATGAAAACAGAAGTGGTTCAAGCACCACTTAGACCTTGCTCTGAACTACACAACCCACCAGGAGCAGCCAGACAGAAGAAAAGGCAACAATTGGATGGGGGCTTGGTATCAGCTAGGACCAGAAGGCAACAGCAGAAACTAGTAGATGAAAAGCAGTAATTGCAGGGAGATTGGGCAAGGTTATAAAGACACTTAGCTCTCCATGTCCTATATGCAAGCTCATCTGAAGAAGTTACATTACATAGTCCTGTAACTGATATCATTTCACTGAGTCTTAACCAATGAACTTCTGAGTTTTGGCTCTCTCCCCTCAGCTGTGTGCAGCTTTGACCTCACAACTGCACATTCCAGCAGCTGTTATATTTTCTTTAGCATTCAGCCTCCTTCACCTTTCATCACAATGCTCTCTAATCTGTTTCAGAGCTGATCTGGCAGAGAAATCCACGTGGAAGAACAGCATGCAACAGCTCCCTAAAGTCTGCAGGTCCTACTTACGAGTTTGGAAGCCTTCCAGCCCTCTCCTAGGGACTCCTCAGTTCACACTCAAAGAAGTTTCAGGCAGTTGGGCTGGCATTAAATAAAATTTAACTCCCTAATTTCCCTGGGCCCTGGAATAAAAAGGGAAAAAAATGCATCTAAATTTAAATATACAGAAATATATATTTAAATATATGTTTTATATACATATGTTTTAGAGACCTAAATGTATGTTTTATATACCTAAATATGTTTTCATATATATAAATATATATGAAATATATAAATATGTATTTATATA
>WBNM01009916.1:26584-39873 GCA_013399055.1 Ramphastos sulfuratus | reverse complement strand
ACACTGCTCCCCGACCCCATCACCCAGCTCAAGAGGCCACTTGTCCTGAACTCCTCCCTCCTCACTGTTGAAAATTGAGGCAAAGAAGGTATTCAGGACCTCAACCTTTTCCTCATCTTCAGTTATGGTGTTCCCATCCAGGTCCAATAAGGAGTGGAGGCTCTTCTTGCCCTCCTTTTTAGCATTGATAAATTTGTAAAAATGCTTTTTATTATCTTTCACAGAGGTGGCCAGCTTAAGTTCTAACTGCGCCTTTGCCTCTCTAATTTTTCTCCTACATAATCTAGCTACCTCTTGCCTCAAATGCAGTACTGATTAATTTAATTTTTGTTGTAACTAGCTAATTACACCAAGTCATACTTATATGTTGTTGGAGGAAGGGTAATTAGCAGCCGTAAAAATCAACCTTCTAAAATTCAAACTGCAATTAGACCAGATTTTTGCAGTTGTAATAGAGGTGTTTTGTGTGGTTCAAAGCTAGACATTTTAATTACATTACCTAGTTCTTTAGATAAACAGAAATATTTTTTAAGATACAAAAGACTTCCTGCTATAATTTAATTTTACCTTTCAACAGCACAGTGTCAAACCAAACAGTTTACAAAGAGGAACTTAATTAGAAATTAGAAAAAAAAGATGGGGGCAGATGGGGAGGGAAGAGGCAAAGGAGGTGAGAGAATATTGCTATACAGTGCAATCTTTCATGGTAGGATTGCTAAAATATTCTTTGAGCTTATTTTTTAATCTGAGAATTATTAGATGGATTTACCCATTTGTTAGCAAGGTCCAAAATCAAGGCTACTGACTCTTTTCTACTGGAGAACCTGAAAAACCAAGCACATCTGTTACCAGCATAGCCAAATGGTATATTACTGGTGTGCTTTGACATAGCAATGGTAGTAGTGTCTGATATGAGAAGAAACAAACTTATTGTATTAATAGCTAAGTTCACGTTGAAATAAAGTAATACTTGGCCTGTAGGAGTGGTAGTGGTGTGGTGCTATTGAATTTGAGGGCCCACAATGTTGCTAGCAATGCACACAACCTGTGCCTGACACAGAAAAACATCTAGCAGTACCTCAACATGGACTCAAAAATTTATTTTTTATAATTGCACAATTTACCATTTGTAAATGACTTTTATCTCATTTCAATATTCTCATAGAAGATGCGTTGGCATCTTGAATGTTTTGTGGTTGTTTATTGCTTGGCTTGCTGCTGATGGTCAGCAGAAGAGACACTTTCAAGTTATTTGAGGAACCTCAGGGCTCTCTTTTAGGCAGTTCAGCCTAACGGAATTAAGCCTGACATGTTTCAACTCTATTTCTCTATGAAATAAACATAAAACAATGGTTTAGACTTCTAATAAAACTCTTGAACCATGTGAGACTCAAACTTTCTGTGTTCCTTTACATATCTGTAAATAAAGACCATAAAGGAAAAATACAAGGGAATAAATCAACACGAATTTGAAATCCAGCGCAGCATATTAAATGGCGTGGACTCACTGAAAGAGAGGGTGACCCTGCGGCTTCTTGCAGTTTGAAGCTAATTGTTTTTGTCAGGATGGGAACGTCTGGAAGTCCACCGCAGTGTCCCACCAGCAAGGCTTCAGTAACTGAGCTGGCTTGTGGAGAATGAGCCCACTTTGTAGCGACACAGCAGGTTCAGACACCACCTATTCTGCTCTCCAAACTGTCATGCATAACAACTTCATTGTGCTAAATAGAACTTGAAAGCAACCAAAGGCTATGAGAAGGAGAGGCTATGAGAAAAGCGTGCTGTCAGCATTGGCAAAGGCTGACCTGGAAAGTAGGCTCAGAGACAGGAGAATAAAAGACCAGGGCATATGAACACAGCATATTGTTTCATTTTAGAGTATGATTCCCATACCAGTGAAAGTCGCAAATGTGATGTAAATTTATTTAAATAGATTCCGCTACTTAAAAGTTTGCCAGCCGCTCTTATACAACTTTCCCAGCTCTCTGATTCGTTACTTACAGTGGGAATATAATGACATATAGTCATCATTGTAACAGCTTCTTTGCAGAGGCACAATCATGATTAATAGCTAGCAGTAAATTTTCACATGGGCTCTGAAACACTATAGTGTTAAGGAGCCAAACACTCCCAAATCCCCCTTTTCTGTTCCACTGAAAAGTCCACTCCTTGTACCTTGCAGATATGAACAAAGCCTATCTTAATTCCAATCAACTTTTCCTCATTCAAAGAAACTTTCTCTTTTTCATAATTGATTCATGTGCATTTCCCCCCCGTCTTTCACTGAGCCTGAGACTTTTAAATTTTTTTTTTTTATTTGCTAGGAGAGAAAATAATTTTACTAATAAGTCATTTTGCTTTGCTTTTCTCTTCAAAATGTATTACAAGACATTTCTCAGATAGATGAGTTATTGCACACTAAAAAGAAACACAAAACTGAAAGAAAGAAGCCTTAACTTTCTCCTTACTGAAAGATTATGAAACACAAGAACTGAGGGATGAGCTCAGCAAAACAGCTCTAGTAACGTAAGTCAAAGGCTGGAAAACAATAACAATAAGCTGTTTCTATTTATCATACCAATTCCCATTCCCATGAGAAACTGAAACTGAAATGGATTTTTTTTTTCATGCAGAATTATTTCAAATACAACTTTAAGAGAATGTTTAATCAGAAATATTTATAAATACTTGGAAATATTTTAATTTTAATGTTTATTCACTGATATCAATGCATTGGTTTCCCATAAATGCCTTTTCCACATAAACAGAGCAGGGGGGGAAAAAAGCACTTTTAGGACTGATTCAGTATTTTTTCATCACTTTCATACGGTATAGCTACACTTTGAAGGAATTATGCCTAATTTACACCAGAATGAATATAGGACAGATCAGCAGGACATGGTTTAGATTTTTTATTTGGGAAAACAGTTCTAAAGAGAAAGAAAAATGTCAAAGCACTGTTGGGAAGTTAAAACTGACAACATATGTCAGTCCAGTTTGCCCGTTCTACGACAGAAATTAGTTACAATTCTACAGATTCACATACACATCATGTACACTGCTAATCATAGGATCATAGACTGTTTTGGGTTGAATGAGACATTTAAAAGTCATCTAGTCCAACCTCCCTGCAATCAGCAAATATATAGGTTGCTCAGAGTCCCAGACAACAACCTGACCTGCAATGGTTTCAGGGATGGAGCATCACCTCACTGGGAAACCTGGGCCAGTGTTTCTCCACACTCACTGTAAAAAAAAAATCATCCTTGTATCTAGTCCAAATCTCCCTCCTTTATCTTAAAACCATCACTCCTTGTGCTGTCACAGGCCCTCATAAAAAGTCCGTCCTCATCTTTCTAATTGGGCCCTTTAAGAACTGAAAGTCCTAAAGAAGGTGTCCTCAGAGATTTCCTCAGGCTGAACAATTCCAACTTTCTCAGCATGTCCCCACTGCAGAGGGGTTCCAGCTCTCAGATCATTATTGTGGCCGCCTCGGAACCCTCTTTAACACGATATTAGAAGAAAGTTCAAGTTCTTCATTGCAAAAGTTCTCAAAGTCTGGAATAGGCTGCCCATGGAGATGGTTGAATTCCCATTCCTGGAGATATTTAAAAGAGACAGAGATGTGGTGCTGAGTGATATGGTTTAGCATCAGACTCAGTAGAATTCAGTAATGGTGGGACTTGATGATCCTGAAGACCTTTTCCAACTGAAACAATTCTATGATTCTATGATTATATGTCTTTCCTACACATGAAGACTGAACACTGTTTGACTGGTAGACTTTGCAAGTTATCGATGTTCCACTCACAAACTGATAAGATTTGATCTATCCAGCCCAGGAAAGTATTTTCCTGCCATCTCATATTAGTTATAATGTAGACAAGAATGTATTTTGAAACTAGAGTAGTAGTATCTAGGAAAAAAATGGTATTTTCTAAAGTAATTTTATATAGTATGCAAGATTGGGGAATTAAATACACTCAACATCAGTCCTTTCTTTCATATATTTTAAGAGACAATCATGGCCAAATTGCTTATAAACTTGGTAAGTTTACTTCCTAGAAGTAAAATTTTGATCTTAATTTTGCTCCCAAGTTATTCTTCTTAAAGAATACAAAAATCTGTGAACATTGTGAATTGATTTTCATTTGTGGAAAGTTTTCATTCCATTTGTTTTAGCTTCTAGTAAGATAAACAGCATAGCAGATTGGGTTTGAGATTTTCATTGAAGATTTCTTAAGATTGCTTAGGAAATAGGATAACATGCTGAAATCTTTTGAAATTGGATTTCTATTCCATTTCTTTCTATGCAGCACTTTGCTCCTTCTGCATGTGTGAGGGACTTTTTACCATGGTGTAACTTAGTGGAATTACACATGACCCAAGACTTGATTCAGGATCATAGGATTTTTGTCAAGTCTTATTAAAGTTCACTGAAGTAAAGGCTGCATTACAAATTTGAGATTTGTATTATTTTGCTGTGTCAGTGTGTGAGATTCCTTCCTCTTAATTGAAAGAGATGTTGTGTTAAAGAAAATCTTGCATAGTTTTCTGCAGGTGACTTCAATTTTGACATTGATTTGAAATTGTTCAATGTTTAATTGAAAGAGTTAAAGCTAATGTAAATTCTAAAATGTATCAGCAACTTGTATTGAACAATGCTTGCATTGTGGTTATTTAAGAGGTATTAGCATTGAATACATTCCTGGAGAAGTGGAAAACTGAACCTGCATAGTGATGAGGGTGATCCATTCATTGGTTTATGGATCCCAGCTTCTGTGAATGGAGTCACAAATCTGCCCAGTGTCCCTGTGAACAGTGGACAGTATTTAGAACTCTGAATTTGCTGCAAAAGATCTACAATCTTGTGCAGAGAGTGAACTGCTCATTGATATGCATCTGAGAAGCCTCATCCATGTTTATTTCAGCAAGTACATAGAATACACACAGAGCCCTGATAGCTTCAGACAGCAGTATACAAACAACTGGCATGAGTGGCTAAAATCTCAGATGACATGCCCTTTTCAGGATGTGTCAGTGCAAGTGCATTCAACATGTCACCATGTTGATGCATCCAAATGTCCCTTCTGGAGGACAGCAGAATCCCAGCACAGCTAGGCTTTTTTAGCTAGGTGGTTTGTAAAAACACTTTCTTTCAATTTTTCTGTGTTGTGATGTGCTGTACTGGCTTCACAGAGTTGAGCTTTATGTAACTGCAGTGTTAGATAGGGAAACTCTTTTCATGAGCAGCCTCTAGTTATTTGTGGGGATAGGTCACATGACACAATTTGCAGAAAATATTAGACTTGCCTAACTCAAGGGCATGGACAAATGATCTTTGCAGTGGCCTACATCTGAATTTCAGGCTCACCTCTGGCATACCTTACCCTCTGTCATAGAATCATATAAAGCTTTGGGTTGGAAGGGACTTTTAAGGGTCATCTAGTCTAACCCTCCTGCAATCAGCAGGGAGATCTGCAACTAGAGGAGGTTATTCAGAGCCCTAAACAACCTGACCGTTGATGATTTCAGGGATAAGGAATCTACCACCTCTCTGGGCAACCTGGATCAGTGTTTTCCCATCCTCCCTGCAAAACATGTAGTCCTTATATGTAGTCTAAATCTCCCTCTTAGTTTGAAACCATCACCCTTTGTCTTGTCACAACAGGCCCTGGCAGAAAGTCTGTCCCCTTCTTTCTTATCAGGCCTTCGAAGTACTGAAAGTTCAACAAGAAGGTCTCCTCAGCCTTCTTCGGGCTGAACAACTTCAACTTTCTCAACCTATCCTCACTGCAAAAGGCTTCCACACCTCAGAGCATTGCTGTGGTCTGCTCTGAACCTGCTTCAACAGGATATTGGAAGAGACTTCATCACTGAAAAGGTTCTTGAAGTCTGAAACAGGCTGCTCATGGAAATGTTTGAATCTCCATCCTTGGAGGTGTTTAAAAGAGGCAGAGATATGGTGCTGTGGAACATGGTTTAGCGTAAGACTTGGCAGAGTTTGAGAAAGGTTGGACTCTTTCTGTCTTTCTAATGGCTGCAATATGATATTTCTTCCACTATTATGATGAGCTTCTATGACTCTTCATCTCTCTTCCCTCACTTTGAAGAGTGATCATTCCCTTTTGGTGCAATCTTTCCATGGTTTGCCCAGCACAGACCTACTCATGCCCGAATAACATATACCTGACCAGTACCTCAGCTGCAAGTTTGCAGGTTATATCTAGAAAGATATTGATGTACATACACTTTATTTAATTGGAAAAATGAAACTTCTGATTTTTCCATCTTTACTCACACTGAATGGAAAACTAAGACTTCAGTGAAAAAGCTGCTGCTGTAAGTAATCAGCCAGCAGGAATAAGGGTCAGAATCTACTTTATCCTGTTTTTTGGAGGGGGAAAGTGGTAATTCTGTTTCTTTACCACTCTCATTTCAACTAAATATATTCCTTCCCCCTTCAGACATAATTTTTTCTGTTAGCTATTCTTCTCCTCCAGAATCTATTCTCTCACTTGATTCTTCTCTTTATTGCCTATTATTTTTTTCCCAGAAATCCAGAGAAAAATCATTCTTGTTCCCTTTACAGCCACTTGGGCTCCTGCACTGCCTTTTTCTACACCTCTTGAAAATTGTCTTTTAGCATCTTGGAACCATAGAAACATTTTGGTTGGAAAGAGACCTTTAATATCATCAAGTCTAACTGTTAACCTTGCACTGCCAGTTCACCACTAAACCATGTCCTTAACTGCTACATCTATAGATTTTTTAAATACCTCCAGAGACGGTGACCCCTCCACTTCCCTGGAGAGCCTATTCCAGGGATTTTCCTGAAAAACTGTTTCTGANAACCTCCCCTGGTAAAACTCGAGGCTGTTTCTTCTTGTTCTATCCTATTTTGTTGAGTTCCAGGCCACCAGGAGGTCCATATTTCAGTCCCTCTTTTGCTTTAGAGCAGCTTTTTAGTTCATTGCCGCTTTTGGAGTTTAGTGAGAGTGTATAGATTTGTATGTCCTCTAGTGTCAGTAGCTTTTAGCTGTCTTTTTTAAGGTCACAGTATTAAGTAGCTGTGACACACTGTACATTGAAGATCTCAGAATTGATCTGCCTAAGAAAGTGGTGTAATTCTCCCTGTAAGGACTCACATTTATAAGGAGGAAGGGTGTCTGTATAGTACTACAGCTCTTCCTATCTTAAATTAAATTTTCTCATTCCAGATCTACACAGTTGCACATTTCCGAGTTATTCTGTTTTATTATCCAGCTCCAGATCACTACTTGTTTCCTCTGTGGGCTGTCAACCTTGTGATGAATCTAGATTAAATATCTGGATTAAAATTTGTGCCAAAGCTAGTGAACAAACACATTTAATTGTCTTGGGAAACAGCTCTGTCAATGTATTGGCATTACGTTTTGTGTGTAGTTTCAGCTGCGGCAGCCTTCGCTGAACAAAGAAGCCCAAAAGATGTGGAAAAAAAATCCTATTTTAGCTCAGACTCTATTCAAATATCCAGATAATAGCTTTTTACTTCTAAATTTCAGCTCTGAAAGTAATGAAAGGTAAAACAGTCTTGCTGAATATTAGCCCAGACTAAACTCCACACCTGCCATTTTCTGATTTTTATTTTTTGCCCTGCTTTCTTCATATTCTTTAGATCACAAGTAAAAGCAGTAAGTCATGATTGTCATCAATATCACAGACATGGATATCCCATGGCATCATGTTTCTTGACATAATCTTTTGGTCCCTTGATGACGATTTCTCTCAACTGCTCTGAAGGTAGACAGTGCTCTCTGTCTAGAATCTGGCTACTCCTGTTTTCCCTCACTCTCACTTTTAACCTCTTACTGTTGGACTCTCATGGACTCGCATGCTTATGTGATAAAGGACATTCTCAGAAAGGAATCTCATCCCAAGCATAATACATTTTATTCCTCCAAGCTCTTAAAGCAAACACTTTTCTTCAAAGAAAAGGATAACTTTGTGCCCTTTAAGAAGCCAAGGAAGTTGACTTGTCATCTGTTATGGGTAGAGTCAGCACACTTTGCCTCTTGCTTGAACATCCTGTAAAACAAAGCTTAGTAAAGAATGGAGGAGAATGATGTGACTTAACACTGAGGAGAGCTATTGTGGCAGAAAACGATCATGTATTGTGATGGTGGAGGAGAGAAGACTCTGAAAGGGCATGGAAAAGCTACAGATTATCACGAATGATGATAGGAAAGAAGATAAAGTAGATGGCTACTGGAGATACTGAAGATTCAGTAGGATTAGCATATAAAGGCCTCCTTACTTCATTATCTCACAGAGACAATCCATTCACATTTTGACATTGCAAACGGATTTAAAGAATTTTCAAGAGAGCCACAAGAAAATTACAGTGTGTCCAGTTTGAGGCTAATAAGGTCATTAGAGTACTGGGGAACTTGCCATATGGAGAGACACAGAAGGAAATGAGTTTGTTTTATCTTGGGAATGATAAGAATCATGGGACCAAAGAAATAAAAGGTTGTTTTAGAGTTGAAACTGTCCTCACTTTGCATTGAGGGACAGTGACAGGACAGGAAGGAAGGGGCACAAGGTGCTTTGGGGGTTATGTTGTCTGAAAATAAGAACAGCTTCAAAAAGAGCACTCTTAAATATTGGAACCACTTCCCCAGGGAAGTGGTAGATCCACTTTACTGGAAATATTCATGTCTTGACTTGATATGACTCTGGAGAACCTAATCTAAAGCCTAAAAGTTTGGACCAGATGATTTCTAAAAGATCCTTACAACCTAGGCTTCTCTATGATTCTGCGATTCATACTGGAACCAATTAAAGCATAGGGCTAAAATCATACAAGAAGGCTAATTTTAAAGACTATATTAAAGTAGAGCATACGTTTAAAATATAACCCGCCCCCAATATATTTTTTTTTATAACTGTGACCAAATGGGTAGATGAAGGAAGAGTTGTGGATGTCGTCTACCTTGACTTTGGTAAGGCTTTTGATATTTTCTCCCATAACATCCTCATAGATAAGCTCAGGAGATGTGGCATAGACAGCTGGTCTGTGAGGTGGATTGAAAAGTGCTTCCATAACAGAATTCAGAGAATTGTCTTCAATGGCACAGAGTCAGGTTGGAGGCCTGTAGCCAGTGGTGTTCCCCAGGCATCAGTACTGGGTCCAGTTTTGTTCAATATCTTCATCAATAACCTGGATGAGGGCATTGAGTGTTCCCTCAGCAAGTCTGCTGATGATACAAAACTGGAGGGGGAGGTGGGGTGGCTGACATCAGANGCCCAGAGAGGTTGTGAAGTCTCCTCTGGAGACTTTCAAAACCCTCCTGGATGTGTTCCTGTGTGAACTACCCTGGGTGATCCTGCCTTGGCAGTAGGGCTGGACTCAATGACCTCCGAAGGTCCCTTCCAACCTCTAATGTTCTGTGATTCTGATTCTATGATTGCATTAATTGAACAAGGATAAACTGTTCCTCAGTAGTAAGAAACTTGAAGGTTTCGGAACAATGTTCTTCAGCCAGCCGTTATCTACTCTCATTTCAAATGTCTCTCTGCCTTGTAGCTAGCTCTGTCAGCCTGTGTCTCTCAGCTGACTGTCAAGTAAGAATAAGACACTATGTGCACCAGTTAAATAAGTGGCTGTGAAAATAGTTACTGCAAAATCACTTAAATAGAGTAATTTTGTAAAAACTTAGTTTGTGTTGTATTCCACTGTGACTGGTGTCGCTACACATCTTTTGCGGTATGTGCACTTTAGTTTTGACTGCTCCCTCCCTTTATTTGTATTTCAAGCTTCCCAATCTCTCTGTTAGTTTTAA
This sequence comes from Ramphastos sulfuratus, assembly GCA_013399055.1. Classification (NCBI taxonomy): domain Eukaryota; kingdom Metazoa; phylum Chordata; class Aves; order Piciformes; family Ramphastidae; genus Ramphastos; species Ramphastos sulfuratus. The sequence goes on along the minus strand of WBNM01009916.1, from coordinate 30,049 downwards.
TCTTCAAATCAGCCAGTGATTTCATTTTGCTGCCTCTTGTTTCCTATTCTTTATCATTTGTCCTGAAATAGTTCATCTGTTCTCACATCTTAACTGCAGTACTTTCAGCCTTGCCTCTACTTGAAAGTGATCCTTCTCTATGATCTTTCACATCAAATTCCTTTTCTCTGTTGACCTCCACCTCTACCTTGTGCCCTTTCCAAGACTTACAAGTTGGAAGTGTCTCTCATTTCTACAGTACATTCTGTTCTTCACTCCTGACTGTGTTACTTTTACTTGGATTATTGTATACAGCTGTGGGTTTTTCATAATGTAAACTCTCGAACTTTCTTTTTCATCATTATTGTTTGTCTCCTGTAAGACCACAGACACTACTTTATCTTCCATCTTTAAAGTCTCATGTTCTTAAGCTCTTTTGCCACAGAATCAAAGACAGGTTCCAAGTGACTTGTCTTCTGCATATGTTTTCAAATGTTATATTTGTTATATTTACAAAACAGCTGTGCTTCTGTTCCCTAGTCGAGTGCTGATTTACTTTTTTCCCCTGCCTTTTCTGCAGCTTCATGTCTCTGTTGTTGGCTCCACTGGAGGACTTAATGAGGTCTTTTCTCTCCATTTTCCATCATGACAAGTCATGTTCTTCCCTATTTCTGTGCTCTTATCTCTAACGTATTTTCTCTATTAAAACCTGATGGTCGCATGCCCTTATCCTGCTTGCATATTCAGGCATATGATGTTCTCTTGATGGAGAGGACACTGGGCAGCAATTACCAGAGAAAAATTAATGGCTCTTCAGGAGGGTCATCTGAGCTGTTGATGGCAACTTCTCATGCTACTCTCCTGGGCAGTATTTTTACTTTGGTAAAAAGTACTTCAAGATCTGATGACCTTGACTATCTCTGGGATGAGATAGTCAACCTCTTTAGGAGGTTGGCTGTTTACTCAAGAAAAATTGAAGAAAATAATAAGAAATAAAGAAAAGATATCCAAATGCTAATGGACTGTTCCTTCCTCTTCTAGACCAGGCTTTTTGTCCCAATCCATTTTCCTGCTTCATTGAGTAGTGATATTTTACCATCAACACAGTGACTTTTTAAAGATCATGCTTTTGAATGGCGCTTCCTATTTCAGCTCTTCAAATGAAACAATTTGTTCTGATCTCCATATCTGCAGCAGACTCAAATTTAGAGTAAGAAGTGATACAACCCTAACACACCCTTAGTGACAAATTGAGGGCTCATGTAGCTTCTGACATAACTTGTATCAGCCTGAAGTTGATCTCAGTGACTTCTATTTCCCATGAGAAGCACTGCTCTGGATAAAGATTAGGGCAATAATTGCAGAGCTTTCCTTACCTTACCTGCCTAATCATGATTCCTTCCTAGCCAACTAACAAAACCACCCAACCAAAACCCAAAATAAAACAAAGCAAACAAAAATATTAAAAAAAATAATATTAAAAAAGGGCAAATGTAGCAGTAGAGCACAAAAATTGTAGTGCAGAGCACAAAATCAGTGTGGTCAGACTTGTGGGACATGCCTCTTAGATTAGTATTTTTTCTCAGTTATGACCACATTGCCATAAATACCACTGATGAGAAGATGACCTCATTCTTTCAGCATCCCACCAGAGCAAAGATGCACATACAACTCAGACTTTCTGTGTGAGTCACAGCTTTTGCACATCAGTCTGCCCTGACAGGTGCTGAGGACAGCAAACAGACCTTGGAGAAGGATTACAAAGGTAGTGAAGGGTCTGGAGAACAGGTCAAATGAGGAGTGGCTGAAGAAACTGAGACTGCTTAGTTTGGAGAAAAGGAGGCTGAAAGGCCGCTCTTTCTCTTTCTACAGCTACCTGAAAGGAGGTACAGAATCAAAAAATGTTAAGGATTGGAAGGGACTTCTAGAGATATCAACTCCATCCTCCCTGCCAAAGCAAGATGACCTAGGGCACACATCCAGGCAAGTTTTGAAAGCCTACAGAGAAGGAGACTCCACAACCTTCCGGTGCTCCCTCATCCTCACCATAAAGAAGTTTCTCTTCATGTTGAGGTGGCAGCTTCTGTGCTCCAGTTTGTACTTCTTGTTCCTTGTCCTGCCACTGGGCACCACTGAAAAGAGGCTGCCACCTTCATCCTGACACCTTCTTCCTAGTAACAAGTGATAGAACAAGAGGAAATGGCCTCAAGTTGTACCAGGAGAGGTTTAGTTTGGATCTCAGAAGAAACGTCTTCACTGAAAGGATTCTCTAACACTGGAACAGGGTCCCCAGGTAGGTGATTGTATTCCCGTCCCTGGAGGTTTTTAACAGATGCTGAGATGTTGTGCTGGGAGATATGAATTAACACCATGCTTGGCAGAGTTAGATAATGGTTGGGCTTGATAATCCTAAAGGTCTTTTCCAATTGAAACAATTCTATGATTCTGTGATTTACCTTAGGAATCACCTCAGGATTGGGGATGTCTCACATAAGGAGGAGAAGGAATGAAAGATGCTAGCCTATTGGGCATCTTTCTCTTTGAGGAGGAAAGAAGGAATTGTAAATATGAGGAGAGTTTAGGTGAAAAAAGATGTTGTATTTACAGCATGCTGAGGATGACATCATCCTTCACAAGGCAGTTTGAACAGGAGCAGCTCTTGACTCGGGACACTTCAGAGATCTAGCTATGAAATACCACAAGGAATACCCTTTGGAGAAGTGTTCAAAGAAACTTGGGTCACACCAAATATAAAATAGAAAGAAATACATTATTGATTATTGATGAGAGGCCCACCAGCCACATGGATAAGTTTATCCTCAATGAGGAATTTGATTTAGGGACTGGAGATTTGTGAAGGCCTATTTTTCTACACTTTCATATGTTTTGTTTGCTTATTCAGAAGTGAGAGAATGCTTGTGAAAACAACAACAACAACAAAAACCCAACACAAATCAATCTTTTCCATTAAGTGCTATAAGGAACAACAAAATTATAGCATATCAACATGGAAAATGGCACCAAAATGGGAATTAATTTAGCATGAAGGAAGGTGATTATTTTTGCCTTATCTTGTGAAAATTGCAAAGTGTCTTTTTAGGACAGAATAAAAGGAAAAACAGAGAGGGGGCCCAGTTATATTAGAAAATTCAGATGAACTATAACTTCTCTTTTTCTGACAATCTATGGTGAACATCTTTGAGCCAGCCTGGCTCAGTGAGGGAAGTGTGCCACAACCACCAAGCGACTGACCTGTGCCATTTGTCTCAATAAAATAAGAGCATGAGATGCACAGAATTGCATAGATAGGGGAATAAAACAAACCTGTGGCAAAACAGAGCAAAAAGCTTTGCAGAATCACAAACAAAACTTCCACAAATCTGTTAATGCATCTCAAGACATTCAGCATTCTAAACTGGGATTGGACAAAAGATTACGGCTGTGAAAGTTTCCCTGTACAATTTCTCTTTTTTTTTTTTTTTTTTT
>WBNM01009916.1:0-12266 GCA_013399055.1 Ramphastos sulfuratus | reverse complement strand
CTTGCTGAGATGTATAAAAACAAGGACACCAACAGAGATAACACAGAGAATCTCTCTCTGGGAGTCAGTGTGTCTTCTGTCTTTCTGTTGTGTAACCCAACTAATCATTCTGCTTCTAACCCCCTTGCTAATCCTCCAAACTCACCTTGCACATAAGGCAGACCTTGGGGTAAGGTAGAGGGGTGGAAAGAAGGTCAAAGGGTGGTTGGGAGCCCCTCCTGGGCACTCTGATTTTCAGGAGCGGTATTGTGCTTCTGTATTACCTTTAACTTCAATATTTCTGTATATTTCTGTAAATATTCATGTATATTGTGCATATATCTGCTTGTAAACTGTGCTAAGCTGTTAATATAGCTTAATTCCATAACTTCCAGCCAGCTGAGACTAGTCTGTGTCAGTTTCATAGAGTGGGGGGTGGGCAAATCCCAAACCATCACAGTCATCTTTGCCCACATGAAGTAGATGCCTCAAAAGGGTATGTACAGTTCTTAAAAAAAATTAGAGATGAGCATTCTGCGTTTCCAAAGATAAAGCATCTAATAATAAACGACCTTGGTTTAAATCACAGTGTGATGGACAAAATGAAGATTTAATGGTTACAAGTAGGTTCCTGCCCAAAAATGAGTGATTTTCACTTGATTGCATTCATTGTCAACAAAAAGAGGAAAGGTTCAAATAGTAATGCAGTGTATACATCACCTGTTCAAATGGGAAATCTCATGGACAAAGGAAATGTAAGGACATCTTGGAGAGAAACTTTTAGTGTTAAAGGTGTGGTTATGAAGATAGGCTGAGAGAGTTGGGGTTGTTTAACTTGGAGATGAGAAAGCTCCAAGATAAGGAGTAATGCTTCAAAGTGGAAGAAGCTTCACTGAGATTAGACATAAAGAAGAAACTCTTCCCCCAGAGGGTAGTGATTCACTGAAACAGGTTACCCGGAAAAGTCGTGGAGGTTCTGTGTGTTTTAAAACTAATACTATAGCTTAGTGTCTTAATTCTAAACAAGAAAAAGGAAAATTCCAGAGACATTGAATAAAAAAAGCAAAAAATAAATAAAACAGGGTATTGGATGCAAAAGAAAAATAATGATGTCTATATCATTCTATTAATTTGTAGGTTAGGATAAAGTGTGCTGCACAAACTGTTCTTCCCTTCATTTTATCTGCTTTGGCTGATGCCTTTTGCACAGCTTCTCTGACACTGGCTGAGACTCTTGTTTATGGCTAAGTAGATAGCAGCAGTGGGGCCTGATTTCTCTCTGGAAGGGGAGAGTTATTCCCTTGTTCCTTTGTCCAAAGATGTGGGGGAAAAAATTGAGGATTTTTTGGTGGTATTGATTCTAAATTGTAAATAATTTTAACTATATTTTTGTTTGTATACACTGTATTTTATGCTTTTAGATTTTAGCTTGCTTGTAGAATATAGCTTCATTTTTCTTCCAAACCTTCTAAGCTACTCTGGTGATTTTATTTTGGGGGTAATTTCAACCACATGTTCCAACCCTGGAAGCCAGGCTGGATGGAGGCTCAAGCAGCCTGATGTAGTAGGAAGTGTCTCTTCTTATGGCAGGGACTTGAAACTAGATGATCATTAAGGTCCCTTCCAACCCAAACCATTCTGTGATGATTCTATGATTTAGAAATAAGAGCTCTTAAAATTGAGTTTACAAATGCAGCCAAAAATCAACATTACACAGGAAAAAGGCAACACTACTTTTAGGACACTAAGTAGAGAAGTGAAGGCATCACACAGAATTTTTTTTTAAATTTTTTTTTTTTTAAATTACAGGTGGGTAACAAAACGGATTATAGTAAGTGTGAAAGAGAATGTTTGTGCAGGTAAATAGGAAGTTTAATGCAGCAAAAAAGAGATATTTGGAATCTTTAAACAAATAAAGGAACAGAAGTATTTGAAAAAGATGGAGACAGGTCTATGTTTTTTGTTTGTTTGTTTGGTTGGTTGGTTTGTGGGGTTTTCTTTAACACACTAAGAACAAAACAGATCCTAAAATAGTTGTGATAAATCTAGTAGACAACTCAGAAAAGAGTCAGAATTATTTCTGTTCTCTATTTAAACAAAATAAAAACATTCTTATTATCTAAAAAGATCTTCTAATTAGGTTAATAGGTACTTTTCAGATAATTAATAGATGTTAAACAACATCTGCCAATATGTCTGAGTAACTTCTACCCTAGAGTCCAAAAAGACTTGGCTGGGGATAACACTCATTCACTGACATTAATTTTTAATAAACTTTGAAGCAGCAGGGAAATGCCAGAAGACTGGGACAACATTGCTTTTCCAATATTCAGGAAGCACAAGTGGCTCTGCCCAAGTAATCTGAGCCACAGGTGATAAAAAGGCTGGTTTGAAACTTAGGTGATAGGGAATTAAAGGACAGCTCACAGATGATTGAGAGAAATTGATTTTCTCAAACATCTGAATAAACTTCTGAATAAAATTACTCTATTTTTCCATCTAAAGAAAAAAAACTCTTCACACCCTTCCCAAACCTCAATGGATAAATGATAAACTGGTTCATAGTTGGCTAATGGATGGCTCTAAAAATAGGAATGTAAAAATAGGGATTTGCTGCTGGGACATGCCACTGCTTGTCAACTTTTTCATGGATAATTTGGTTGTGACTCTGAAATAATTGATGGCATAATAAACACTGGTGAGGACAATCAAATAAAGCAGTCTGCTTTACTTAGTCTGTTCTGAGACTTTAATACAAATGCATGAAAATTGCATGCACAGATCAAGCAGTGCCTGCAATATGAGACTGCACTCTAGTGAGAAGCAACCAAGAAAAAGATCTCAGAGTTATACCCAGTTCCACTGAGAAGGATGGTCCATAAAATCGTTTAGGTCAGAAAAGACCTCAAAGATCACCAAGCCCAACCCCTAACTCAACGCTGCCAAGTCCACCTCTAAATCATGTCCCTCAGAACCATATTACACATCTTTTAAACACCTTTAGGGGTGGGGACTTCACCATGTCTGCAGGAAGCCAGTTCCAGAGTTTGATGACCCTTCTGGGGAAGAAATTATTCCTAATGTCCAATCTAATGATCTAACTTGAGGCCATTTCCTCTCATCCTATCACTTGTTACTTGGGAGAAGGGGTTGACCTCCATCTTACTCTAAACTGCTTTGAGGGAGTTGTAGAGAGCAATGAGGTCTCCCCTCAGCCTCCTCTTTTCCATACTAAACAACTCCAGTTTCCTCATCCACTCCTTTTAAGATTTGCTCTCTATATACTTCACCAGCTTTGCTGCCCTTCTCTGAACATGCTACAGCTCCTCAATGTCCTTCTTGTAGTTAGGACCTCAAAACTGAACACAGTGTTCATGTAGGTATAGCATCATACTGGGTTTGTCTTCACACTATAATGAGTCATTACTAAGATGTACTAAGATAGTACAGAGAGTATTTAAAATACATAGTCACTAAATAGTGTCAGGACAGTACCCAAAGCTTGAAGGGAATTCTGTCAGTGTCTTGAAAGTTGTTGCAGGCAAAGCAGAGCATAATGTGGCAGGGCAGAGCAGGCAAAGCATAAGTAAAAGCGAAAGCACGTGTGTGTCTGGGTCTGTTTATTGTTTTGCCCAAATTTAATGGCTCCTTTGGCCACAAAAATCCACCAACCAGAATGGCACTTTGCCAGACCTGACCATATTAGGTGAAGCCAGGAGCTTGCTTTCCCTTATTTGGGAGGAACAAGTCTGGGCAAGTCTTGGACCCTCAAAGTGGGTGTCTCCAAGCCTTTTGTCTTCTCCCTGCACTCTGCTTCCTCCCCTCCAGCAGAGGGAATGTACCTTGGGATCATGGCTGGGCAAGCCAGGACATGTATCTTCCACAACAATGTTAACTCACAGTGGATTAAATCACAGTTCTGGTAGTCTCCTTCCCCAGGGCACCTTCTTTGGCGTGTGAGAGAGGATCCACATTCGTGTTATCCTTGCTCCAGTTTTCCTCACTTCTTAACTGGGGTGTGGAAATCCCAAAACTTCCTCTAATATACTTAAAACCAAAGGGGTTTTTTTTTATTATTTTTTTTTCTTCTCGATTTAGAAGAACTTAGTTTTTTCCTGAATGCTCTGTAACTATACCAAGGTTCTATTCTAATACAAGAAAATCATGTATACAGCTGTAAATTTTGGCATTTCCAAGTCCATATCCTTAGTGATTATACTCACTATTTAAAGGACTGAGCAGCCCTTATTTTGCATTTTTATGTGCCTTTGCAAGCACTTTGGTTTTTTTTTTTTTTTTGGCTGAGATCTGGAATAAGGAACCTCATTACAAAGAAAATATACTTTTTTGCATTTTAGATAAAAACTGTCATGGTTAGTGTAAATTTTGTTATTTTAATATATTTTTATATCCTATACTTGAGAAAAAAAGTCTTGACTCTTCTGTACTTTGGGAATTTTCTTTCTTTTTATTTTTTTTTTAAGTGCAGTATTTGTATTGAACATTTTCACATTTCATTCTACTTTTACATGTTCTTATACTTTTCCACCTGCTGTCACTGTATGAGTAGCTACATTTAAAAAAAAAATGTGAAAGAAAACTACTGAGAGCAAGCTAGATAAAAATAATACAAAAGCTGGTTTTCACCAGCCTTCAAGGCATCAAGATTTTGATTCTTGGTTTTCCCATTAATCTTGAGATGTTGGCAATGTCATTGCTTCTGGAATTAGTTGCTGTCAGTTCAGTCCAACAGGATTGCTTCCCTGCTTAAAGTCAAGCAACTGGAGAAGTGTTTGCACAACCAGAGTCTTTAATCAGCAGCTATACCCTGTGCATGGTATGAGTCATTGGCCCTCTGAGGGCAGTTCAGAGCAGCTCCACGGCTGTTGCTGCAGAATGTGATCAAGCACCAAAATCGCAAATGTCCTTTTCTCTTCAATGGCTGCACATTTCCACTCAGAAAAGTGGGACCGTAGCACTGTGACATTTCTCCTGTGCTCTAACCATCACTGATGCAGACACCTGTATGAATTCTCAGAGGAGATGATGGGCAGCTTGGTTCCAATTTGACATCCTGGTGCTATATCACAATTGTTTTGTGAAAGGGAATCGTAAACCCCAGCTGTTCTAGACCACATTGAGAGGACATCAGCCACATCAGCAGCATGTAGAAAATGCACAGTGTTGGCACACAGAGCAGTAAAGTGAATTCTGAAAGTATGCACTTCTGGAGAGTTCAGGGTGCATATGGATGCATCTTTCTAGAAATTTACGTTTTATTGGCAAGGGTGCTGACTGAGTGCTGATATTTTGTAAGGATGATGTTCACTCTGTTATGAAGTAGAAGAGCAGTACCTCACATGCCAAATGAGTAGCAATGGCTTCATCTCCATTTTTTTCTGTGACTGTTGTAGTTTTCATGAATGTGATTTAATACTTTACTTGAAGTATAACATACAGCATCCTTCAAGTACCATACCAACCAACTCCTCCCCTAGACTCTCACTTCCCAGGTGAAATAACAGGTCCCCAAGATCAATACAACCTTAACAAGTCACATTAAAAATAACACAGCTCATGTATTCTACAAATGAAATTTTTCTGCTTCAGACCTCAGTTACTCATGAAATTCAACAAAGGCAAATGTAAGGTCCTGCATCTGAGGAGGACTAACTGTCTGAATCAGTAGAGATGAGAGGCTGGCATGCTGGAGAGCAGCTCAGTGGGAAAAGGTCTGAGAGTCTTGGTGCACAACAGGAAGATCATGATCCATCAATGTGCCCTTGTGGACAAGAAGTCCAAATGCATCTTGGAATGCATCAAGAAGAATGTGGCCAGCAGGTCAAAGGAGGTTCTCCTTGACTTCTATTCTACCCTGGTGAGGCCTTATCTGGGTGGAGTACTGGGTCCAGTTCTGGGCTCTCCAGTTCAAGACAGACAGGAAACTGCTTCAAAGGGTATAGCAAAGGGCTACAACATCTGTCTTATGAAGAAAGGCTGAGAGACTTAGGGCTTTTTAGCCTGGAGAAGGGAAGACTCAGGGGGAATCTTATCAATGGTTGTAAATACCTAAAAAGTAGGTGTCAGGAAGATGAGCCAGTCTTTTTTCAGTGGTACCCAATGACAGTACAAGGGACAACAGGCACAAGCTTGAATATAGGAAATCTCATCTAAACATGAGGAGGAACTTCTGGACTTTGAGCATGGTAGAGCACTGCAGCAGGCTGCCCAGAGAGGTGGTGAGGTCTTCATCTCTGGAATCATTCCAAACCTACCTGGACACCATCCTGTGCAACTTGCTCTGGCACAGACATTGGGTTAGATAATCTTCAGAGACCCCTTCCAACCTCTATCATGCTGTGATTCTGCACTTGTTATATTTCAGTAGGTTTTCACACTGTTTAGTAATCCGACAAAATCATCCAATGTGAAGTTACTCTTCTGGTTAAATATATATCATAAAAAGACAGGGCAACATGTTATAGATAAGCTGATGTCACAAAACATGTTCTTTCTGCACTGCCTAATATCTTACTGCGTATCTGCAGTGACCTGATGTTGCATGTGTTGAGCTGGCAGTGATGTTTTACAGAATAGTGGGGGGGTGGAAGGGACCTCTGGAGATAATGTAGGCTAACCCAACTGTTAAAGCAGGTTTGCCTAGAGCAGGCTGCACAGAAATACATCCAGATGGGTTCTTTCTGGCTCTACAAAGGGAAGGAAAATCCCTAACACACACACACAACTCCCAGGTATGCCAATTATTTTTAGGTGACCTCGCTCTCCTGCCTGGGCTGGGGCAGGGTGCAAGGACTTAAAATGAGCTTCAGTGGAGCAGCATGGATAGCTGCCACTGGCTAATTAAATTAACAGCATCTGTCTGGACTCATGGGTTTTGCTCAGGCTTTCCTTACATTTATGGATTGACTGTGGAACAATATAATTATATAAATGTATTTTCATGTCAGAATTGAGGACACAGATACAATCCTTGACTATGTTGCATAAACCCCCAGATTTTCAATCAGTAGACATGAAAACCCATTAAAATATTTTTAAAAATGAAAGTCTTTGATTAATGAGCAAGTTTATTTTATCCATGCCAAATACTTATTCTGTGTTTACAAAACAGGGGCTCTGAAAACAGTCCTTTTTTACTTCAGGTACAAAATACAAATGATCATTCTTTTTGTGTTTTCATTAAATCTCGATCTTGAAAGAGGAAAAGAAAATATTAATTATTTTTTTCATCTGATCTTGCTCTATGCTATGTTTAGGGAATCTTTTGCCAATAGCATTCCTAAGCAATGGTGCTGGGCATGCATAGCATGGCATATTATGTTAAAGTGTAAAAGAAAATATCTCAGTCTTTAAATCCCACCTATTGTAAGCTTAAAAATATATCACTGCTCCTTAGGGGAGAATAATTTCTGTGCCTGCTGCAAAACTTTCATTCCTGGTGAAAACTGAGCATATCATGAATGAGGAAAGCAAATTAAGGAAATTAAATTACTTGCGTCAGGTCTGGTTCTATCTGGTAAATATTTTCTCACCATTCTAAGAAAGAAAAACAGAAGGCAAAACTCATAATGAATAGAAACAATAATGGTCAGTAGCAAGTGTTGCATTTTATTTGAATGGAAAGTAATTTATCACATCTGAAATAAAAGCTGTTTATTCTTGTGTTTCACTGTAGCAATCCTTACAATTTATCTGTGAAAAAGTGAGAAACTGTACCACCATTAGCATATGAATACTCGACACATCAAATTGGTTGTACAATAACAGAAGGACATTTGCTATTGGTGTATGCACACAGACAAAGCAGCCATTTTGGAGAGGGAGGGGAGAGGAGGGGGGGATAAAAAAAAAATGAAATGGTGTGGGTGTTTAACCCATTGTCTGTCTCTCTGGTTTCACACAGTGGCTTTGATGAGGACAGCCTAGTAGAGTGGCTGCAAGTTCCTAAATAAAAAATAACAACCCATCCAAATGAGCGTGCAGGTTAAATGCTGGAATAAAGATAGTAGGTGTTAAATTTCTATTCAGATGGTAGCGCATGAAGTGACACAAGAAATGCAAGAAATCAGCCCAGAAAAAGAGGTTTTGTGTGTTTTTCACCTGCGCGCCCTGAGTCGGGGAGTGCAGAAAGCAGGAGGTTATACAGAAATGAATCGTTGCCTACATACAGTTTTATTTCATGGCAACAGCATTGCGGGCCTTGGGTCAGATGTGTGAAACTATTTCTCAAAGAAGCTGCATACATAATTGAGGCCCTATGAAGGGTTCTCAGTTGAAGTTGCCAGGCTACATTCATTTCAAAAGCAGAGCCATTTGTTATCAAATTTAAATTAACTCTCTCGGTACCGGATGCATAATTTGAATTGTGGCTTTATAGACCATACTGGCTTTCTGAGGAGGGATGGATGGTGCCTGCACGCCCACATTGCTGTTAATTTGTAGGGGGTGGAAATGTCACTCATGTTTAGGCCTCAAAAGCAGTAATCTAAAGAGAAGGTTGATTTCTGAGGGATGTCTTTAGGCTTTGATTTCTCTTAGAATCCTTAGAAGTCTTTTTTCTCACAATTTTTTATTTCCCTTTAAAAAAAAAAAAGTTAAAAAAACACAATTCCATTATTAATTTGGGATTAAATTAGTAGATCAATATCTGCTACTGCTTATCTGCAAGCATGTTCTGTCTACCTTCACCATTTTAAGAAAATTTATTTTAAATGTGGCTTCAAATTATCAAAGATTATCAACTTAAAGTGTTTGCATTTTTCAGCCCTATATGGCCTACAACGACTGAGTCTGATCCCTTGACCTTTACTTTACTGGTAACCCTTAGAGATGTAACTGCAATATGACTTCTATCACATTCAGGAATGACTAATGGAAAGGGAAAAAAAAAAAAGATTGTGTTAATTGTTATAATTTATTATTTATCTTCTTGAGCATTTTAGTGCATTGCATGTTTCCTGAGCAGAAGAGAGATGTTCTTGCCCCAAGGAGTTTACAAGCAACATGTAGGGCTTGATGAAGATGTTTATCAAGTGACAAAGGACAACTAGTAAAAGCAAACACCCCAAATCACAAACATGCATTTGCCACATTTATCTGTTTTGGTTGGGCTCCTGCCCTCCCTGTGCTTGCTTTCAGTAAATATTGTACCAGATGAGCGCCAATGGTTAAAAACTTGTGGAAAGCAAATTTTGTCTCCTGGAAATAAGTCTGTTTGCTGGAAACTCTTGGTGCTCCTTCTTGATGAATGTCCAGGCACTCTTGGGTTCAGCAGGAATGTATGTGTTCTTGAAGGTAAGGCACTTTGTCTGAGTCTTAAGAATCATTCCCTAACCCTCAATTAAATTCACCATATTTGGAGTTCATTGTTTTGTTGTGTAGAGGCCAGAGTTATCACTCAAATCAGCATGCAGGCTTAGCTCCAAAACTAAAAGGACAGGTACAGTTTATAAATCCCCCAACTAAAGGCAGCTGATGAGTTCAATGCAGGTTTTTAAGTACTGGTAATGAAGTGATGGAGTGGGAAAACCCCCAACCTCAAACCTATCTTGCAATTTGCTGTCAGATCTGACAAGAGATGAAAAAATGGTTAATTTTATCAAATAAATTATTCATCATGAATTATTTGCTCTGTCTAGCCTTAAATTAGCTTTACTCAAGCTAAACAGCAAAGATACGCCAACAATTAAACCCAGCAGAACATCCCAGTCATACACATGTGTGCATGCCTGAATAAATCATCATATTATGATGATGGTGTTTTGAGCAGGGAAGATCTCTCTGCTTTTGTAAAAACTCTATAAAATACAATTATATTGTTTTCCAGTAAATTATCTTTCAAAGTATTAAAGGTTTGTGGGTTTTGAGCTTTCAGACCTGAGTTTTTTACCCAGTTTATTTTGGTGTTTCTAGTTTTGTTTCTTTAATAAACTGGAGTCCTTGGCTGAGATCTTTACTATTGTGAAGTTTCATATTCCATGCAAAATATAACATTGTTAGCCATCTGTGCTTTTCCTTCTTGCAATGCAAGCTTAGGACATTTAACCTATAACCCTACACCAATATAGGATGTTAATTTGCTAGATTCAAGTCGAGCCTGTTGCAGCTGCTGAAAAACGTACCAGAAAGAATGAGTTTCATCTTTGTAGCCTGTAGGGGGGCTACAAAGATGAGAGAGGACTTGGTTTTAGTAAGGATGGTGAGAATACCACTGAAAACGTTGCTGGCACATTGAAATGACTTTTACTCATAAAAATCAACAAACTGCACTTTGTAAAGTTTTAAATCGTTTGTTTAAGCAGTCAGTAGGTGACTACTCCAAGTTGCTTGCCACATTAGAGTGTCACCTCTCCTGTAATCTACAAATGTCTTCTGAAAAACAAGAAACAAAGATAAACTGAAATAAAAGGTGAGGAAAGTTATACACAGCATAACGCCTACCCTTTGATTTTTCTAAAGGAAGCCATTTTTCTAAAGGAAGCTATTTGCTTATTTAGAGCCCTGTGCTGCTAACAGTGCTAGAGAGCTAGTAAATCCTACCCAGCACTCATTGAGAATTTTGTTTATTTACTGGTGGAAGTGATGGGCCATACTTGTGTATCTATGACAACGCTGCAACATGCTGGAGCAGGACCAGGTGCATTCTTGCCTCTGCAATATAAGATTAAAAGCAGGAGGCTAAATCTTATTAAACAGTAGAAGCCTTCCAGAAGATAAACCATAAAGTTTACGGGGGCATATGGTAGTCATTCGTGGTAATATATTTGTGCTGTATCAGTGCTTTCATTAGGTTATTCTGCTGATTGTAAATAGTACTGAATGGTGAACATGCCGGCAAAGACAGTTTGCAGTTCTTCCTGGAGTTCGCAATGCAAGAAAGTGATTCAACAGCATCAAGCCTGAATTGTTAAGAATATCCATTTTACAGGGTATTAAATTGGATCAAGTTGTAAATTTTTTATCTTTTCTTGAAAGGTGTTACAGGTTCTTTAGCATTTTTCATTCTTGTGCCAAATGTTTCGATTAAGAATGTTATGTGATCCAGTGGATTAGCAATGTAATTGCCCATTTATATTTATAAATCCATGTATTCTCTTGCTGTCTTTGTGTTGGCTGTGCCGTTGATGTGTTAGACGGATATGATGGAGATGCAAACTATGTGTATGTGGTAGAATTTAGATATAAAATGAAAATTCAACTCGACAAGCCATTGTTTATCTTACTGATTGTTATTGCTTTTCTTATTGGTTATGTTACCGTTGCCTTGACAAGGGTTGTGCATTTTTAAGATTTTGGAAAGCGCTTTGAAAATTTAAAGCAAATTAATTCTGTGCAGGAAAAATCTACATAATAAAGGAAGAGTTTCTTAGCCAGCAATTGGATCCAGGACAATATTTATCTTTCTCTAACATCTTAACAAACAACACTGTAGGTCAAATTTAAGCTTAGATCTTTCAGCATTCACAAATTTAGATTACAAGTTATTTTTATTTAGTACATCTAGGTGTCATCCAAGTATACTGCATTTTCCAGACACTTAAGTATTTAAGGTAATGTCTAAAGTGCAGGCTAATAACTTTATAAATTATCTGGACAAGTGAATTGAGTGCATCCTCAATAACTTTGCAGATGACACTAAAATTGGGTGGGAGTGTTGATCTGCTTAAGGGTAGAAAGTCTCTGCAAAGGTATCTGGACGAGCTGTATTGATGGGCCAAAGTCAGTTGTATGAGGCTTAAGAAGGACAGGCAATGGCTCCTGCACTTGAATTACACCAACTCCATGCAGTGCTACAGATTTGAGGAAGAGTGTCTGGAAATCTGCCTGGCAGAAAGGATCTTCTGCACATAAGCCAGAAATGTGCTTAGATGGCCAAGAAGGCAAAAGGCATCCTGGTTTGGACAAGAAATAGTGTGATCAGCAGGAGTAAGAAAACGACCCTGCCCCTGTACTCAGCACTGATGAGGCCATGCCAGAAGTACTGTGTTGAGTTTTGGACCTCTCACTAGAAGAAGGGCATTGAGGTGCTGGAATGTGTCCAAAGAAGAGCAACAAAACTGGTGAAGGGTCTAGAGAAGATCTTTTGAGGAATGGCTGAGGGAATTGGACTTACTTAGTCTGGAGAAGAAGAGGCTAAGAGGAAACCTCATTGCTCTCTACAACTGTCTGAAAGGAGACTGGAGTGAGGTGGGGACTGGTCTCTTCTCCCCAGTATCAAGTGATAGATCGAGAGGAACTTGCCTAAAATTGTGCCAGAGGAGTTTTAG